>JBBPKP010000594.1:0-11816 GCA_038089335.1 Boletellus aff. obscurococcineus | reverse complement strand
CGAACTCGACCACCGCCAGCCCGACCACCGCCAGCTCGACCACTCCCTCCCCGTCCCATTCCGCCAACCTCACTACCTTCCTTGCGACGAGTGCCTACACCACCGCACTCGTCACTCAATCGGGCAGTCAGAACATCTCCTTCTCCACCGTCGTTCCGACTGTCTATAATGTCACCAGCACTCTCCCTTCTCCCACCGCTTCAACGTCAGCTTCCCCGTCGCCGACGCCGATTGCGTTGGCTACCCGAATCACTCCCGCCTTCGGTGTTCTAGGAGCCATTCTCATCTTGACTGGTCTCCCAAGTGCGTTCTGGGGTCATAAGAACAGATGGTGGGCGATTTCCTCCAGCTAGACTTGTAATTCCGTTGACTCTTCGTCTTCAGGACGTCATTCTTCCTCATCGGATTTTATACCCTCTCCCTCGTTTGCTTCGTTCTCATCACCAAGTTTGGCATTCTCCCGGCAGTAAATCCCCCGAGTAAAACCCTCCAGGGCATGTTTGTCCTTGCCTGTTCCGTGGCGGGCATAATGGGTGGTGCCTTCACCATCTTCTTCTGGAAGGCGACCAAATACTTCATCGGTGCTTGGGGAGGCTTCGCTTTTGGTTTGTGGATACAGTGTTTCAGGGACGGTGGCCTCATTCCGTCCGTTGGCCTACGCTGGATATTATACATCGGTACGAGCCTGCCCCATCTCCGTTTCACCCTTAACCTCCTTTCTAGCGTGCGGCGTTGGTGCCTTTGTCCTTTGTACAATACCAAAGCTCCATTGGCACATGTTGCTTCTGGCAACCGCTTTCGTTGGATCGTCTGCCTTCATTCTGGGTGTCGACTGTTACACCACTGCTGGACTCAAGGAGGTACGTACAGCCCGCTTGCGCGGTTTTCCTTGATTGCTCACTCATTCGACAAGTTCTACGTGTGGAACTTGGGATTCAGGAGTCTATTCCCCAAGTATACAAGCAACAATATTGCATTCCCTGTCTCGCAGACCATGGAAATCGAACTTGGCTTGATCGGCGCGGTGACCCTTATGGGAGGCGCAGTCCAGCTGCGTATCCTTCGTGTTCTCCAGCGAAAGCTGAAAGAGATCGCCGAAGAACAGAGGCGCAGAGACGAGGAGGCTGAGCTTAATGTGTCCGACCGGTTTGCGGAGCTCGCCAAAGAGAAAGAGGAGTGGGAGAACGACCACCCATCCTTTGGAACGCACGGCCGGTCGGGCAGCGGATATTCGGGCACACCTCTCATGAAAGAGTTTGCGACATCTGGGTCCAATGAAGGCCGTTCGTCTCCTTTGACTCTTGTCGGGGGTCGTGCCCGGCGTGCTTCCGGCGTCTCCGATTTCATGGCAGCGCCGATACCCGATGATGAGGTCAAGCGCACTGCGAGAAGTTCTCGTCCTCCAGGAGGATTACTCCCTCATTTGGACCTTGGAATTGGAATCCAGGACGACGTTCCGGCAGGCTTTATCGCCGATACGGTGCCAGACATCAGCAAAGAAGCCAAGGAAGCTCAGAGGGCTCAAATTTCCGCTGAGCTGGGTGACCTCGCCCGCAAGGAGGAACTCCTTGCCGAAATCCAGACTATCAGGCGTTCCATTGATGCGCTGCGGTCAGATACACCCGGCATAGACTCTGACGATTCTCGGTCGCGCAAGATCTCGCTCACGTCACGTCGCACACTCAGTTACGACCTGGACAATGTTATTGCTCCTCGGCCTCATACGCGACCCCCAAGACAACCTGATCCGCGTGGCCGTGCGCTATCTATGGAACTGTCTAAGCTGATTGATGCACCCCCCCTGGGTGCGTCGATAAGCCGTCCCACGAGTGTGCCCTTGAAGGACGGTGATTGGGACGCTTACGTACGCGACCGTAAGCTACTCCAGCCACCATCAGGCGTGACGGCACCCATTCCAACCACGCCTGTTTCAGCGACCATGCCCAACGCCCAACGTCTTCCCATGCCTCCAGCGGTGACCGAAGCCCTCGTCCAGCGCAAGCATCGTGAGACCATGCTTGAGACCAGTGGCAACGATACTACCCCCAAAGATGCGTCAGACGAAGACCTCCCCATCGCCGCTACACTTGGTGCGGCCAGGGCGCAGACGAGGAAGTCGCAGGGCCGTCTGAACAGTAACATTCCCGCAGTTCTATTGCAACCACCTGGCCATGCACCCGCTACGTTTGACCAGCCTCCGTCCGCCGTCGCAGCGCACACCCTTAGCCTTGGCCGCGCTCGCCCTCCGAGGAACTCCCCCGAGCCGAGCACAAACATCCCCATTGTGCTGCCCCCGGTGCGCCCTGTCAAGTCGGCTACTCAGGAATCGGTTTCGAACGTGCCTTTCATTTTGCCTCGTGGCAACGTCGTCGCTCCCGTCCCTCAGAAGGCTGAGCCACAGCGTGTTGCAACGTTCGAGGAACTGGAAGAGCGGCATAGACAGAAGATGCGTGGGCTGCAAAACCCGATCACCCAGGCAGAGAAGGAAACTGCGGATCTTGCGGCAGCTAAAAGCCGCTGGGAGCGATCGATGGCCATTGAACGGGAGGTAGTGAGCAGACGACAGGCGGAGAAGGTGGCGGAACGTGAGCGAGAGGAGAGGGTGAGGCGCAAATCGGACGATGGGTCGGGTAGACGAAGCTCGGCGACAATGGACGCAGGACGACCTGGCGATCGCGGCTCGAGCGCCAATGTCTTGAGCGCAGGCAAGCTCGCTGCAATCGGTAGCACTCAAGCGGCGGGGTCGTCGAAGCGGCAGTCGATGCTGAGAGTCGAAGACTGGCAGCGACATCAGCATGACATTGAGCTGGGCATCCGACCGGACCCCACGGGGTCCAGACGCGACTCGCGGGGACCCGCTAACGCGACTGTGCCGTTTCCCGGGCAGGGCCGAGGTGGGCTTCTGCGCGACCCTCCGAGTTAGATGAACGAACGTACGTGGTGGACCGTAGCGCGCCGGACGATATTTTATAGCATTTGGACCTACTTGATTGTACATAGTGCGCGTGATGTGGCTATGCTGGAGATTGTGGCTGAATTCCCACGATGCACACGTGTGAATTTGTCATGATGACTTTGAACGACTCTCAGGCTTTTCTCGTTTTTTCCCACCTCCTTCCTCGATTCCCACAGCTGGCAGCCAACGTCGTTATCCCTGGCGGGAAACTGTTATGAGGACGTTCCATCCTTTCTCTTCCCCACACATCTCCATGCCCGACGCTGCTCACCTCGACGCTCACCTCCACCAGGCTGCGTCAAAGAGCTCGTCTCCTCGTCCGCCCTCTCCGTCACAACCTTCGCTCGACATCCTCGTGAACACAAGTCCGCCCACCGAACACATCCCCCACCAAACTACCCAGCAAATACCCCCTGGCAAATTCCAGGCTTCCTCCTCAAATGGTGTCGTCACCCATCCTCTCCCCACCATGACCGCCGCCCCGCCCTCCATCCTGTCTAATCCCGACCCGAGCGCGTCCCTTCAGTCCATCCTTGCTGCCAGCCATAAGGACCAGTTGTCCCCGGAGTCTCCCATCCATCATTGGGCCATCCCCCCTCCTCAGCTGACAACTCCGCACCATGTCACCTTACTCCCCCAGGTAAGTCCCTCCCCGAGCGCTTATACGCGTCATTATTCACCTCCCTTCCGCGATAAGCCCTCCGCCGGAAAGACCAGCAAGCGCAAGCTAGATGAAGGCGAACAGCCGGATCCCCACCCCAAAATTCGCCGCACCGTACGCGATCATGTCTCCCAGGATCCAGCGCGCGTCATACCGATGACCACTGTAATGTGTCTGCATGCCGCCGTCGCCCAAAAGTCATATGGTAGCGAAAAACGTTTCCTCTGTCCCCCTCCTATCGTCCATATTCAGGGACCAGTATGGCAGATGCGCTCCCAACAACTCTCCATGGCGGTTGTTTCTGAACAAGGGGAACGCTCTTTTGATCAGAAAACGTCGCTGGACAACAACATGACTGGCAGTTTTAAGTTCCTCCATGTCACCGGCACTGCCAAGGCCAAGAGCTTCACACTATCTCTCGATATCATGGATCCCCCTTCGGCCACGGGAGAGGGCGGCGATAATACCGGTGGCCGTATTTGGGCGTCGTTTGATTCAGCTCCTGTAACAATTATATCTAAGCCCTCGAAGAAGACAGCCAAGACGCGTAACATCTCGTCGTGCATTCTGGCTGGTGGCCCAGTTTCCCTTTTCAATCGTATCAACTCACAAACGGTTCGCACCAAATACATGACTATTGATTCTGCCCAATTGTGTGCCAGTAACGTCAGCTGGTCAGCTTTCAATGTAAACGTAGTTCGCCGCCCAGAGGATGCTCCGCCAGTCCATGGTACGTCTTCACGTGACCCGAAAGTATTATGTCTCAATACTCACGCTCGCATTACACCAGGTGGCCATCAGGCTGTAACGTATGGGTGTGAGGTCGTCTTGTCGGATACGCTTTCTAACATCGCGACATCCCCGCTCGTCATCCGCAAAGTAGACAAAGGCCGGGTCTCTCCTGACGATGGTGGTCCCGTCAGTCAAATGCAGAAAATAGCACTGCAGCGGGTCAACGCCGATGGCTCAAGACATTACTTGTCTGCTGCAGGCCCTGTTCCTGGCCCGCCAGGAGTTGCCCAATCTACTCCTGGTGTGTCATCCCAAGGCGGAACGCACCCCCTCATCTTCCAGCCACCTCGTGTCAGAGAAGAGATGAAAGATGGTGTGCGAGTGCTTTCTGACGAGGTAGACGATTATCTGTGTTGGACCATCGTTGGCATCTGTACGCGCTTTGGGCTCTTTCCTTCAGCTTCCTTGCTGACCATCATTTCCCACCACAGCCAAGTTCCAATATACGTTTTTCGATGCGTTTGGTCAAAACAACTCGATACCCGAGCTTCCTATTACGCCGTTCCCGACTTTGTTCACAGCTCCGAGCTATCGCCCAGCAAATAATACACTGGAACTGACAGTCTCCAACTTCTTTTATGAAGACCCGAAGACGCATACGCAGCAACCACTCACCGTCTATCTTGGGAATATCGGACCTCTCCGTGCACGTTGCTTTCCACCGCATGCACCAGGGCCCCTCACGAACATCTCGTATAGCAGCGGAATTCCAGGTTCTTCGTCCGAGTTGACGCAAAACGACGGACCTGTACCGGGTGTTCCCCCCAATGTTCCCGCTGGAAGATACCCACCATTGCACACACTGGTGACGGTAGAGATGCCTTCACTTGCCGAGATTATCAAAGCACTCCAAGAGGACGTTATTCCCCCTAGTGCCTTGGCCGCGGATGGTGCAGCACCTGGACCTCACGCAGCACCGTCTGGGGGTGAAGGCGCCGCTGTGGGTGACCAGGTTGACGGGGCAACGGGCAGTGACCCCCAAGCTACCAGTAGCTCACCACAGCCAATCGCTGGCAGGAGCTTGCCTGTTCTATTTATCCGGGCTTCAGACGGAGTAGGCTATCATTCGGGAAGAACGATAGCCTGCGAGAACGTATTTCAGTCCATGGATCTCAGTGGCATGGCCCCTGGTCACGTTCTCACACCACCAGGAGGACCGACGACAGATCCAGGTTGGCTCGCTGCGGCCCAAGCTGCGGCAAGTGCGGACGGGGGTTTGCATGGGTGGACACTGAGGGTACTGTAAGGTTGACCATGGCTCTTGTGTCGCTGTTCTTTTACGTTTTTTTCCGCTATATATGTTCTGCTTTAGCCCGATGCCGCCTCCATTATTCCGGGACGTTGGTCTACAGGTGGATTGCCAAGTGTCGTAATGTTATCGTGCGGATGGAATTGTATTCACACGTGCGCCGTCACCCTGCGGCGATTGATAGGCCAATCAGTCGGCCATGGGCATATAAGTATTATTAGAAATACTTGACACGACCCTTGCACGATATTGCTCCACCGACAGGGATCAGGTGAGTTCCTGGCCGCAGAGCGATCGATAAAAGCGACTTGGTGATGATCACCTCTTCTTTCTCTTCTACCATCAGCCGTCTCTCTCTCAGACGTCGCTCCCCACCCTCTTTCCACCGCAGAGCGAGCTCATCATCCTCCAAACCAACCATGTTCACCTACGACGGTATCCATTCTCAACTTGAGTGGAATTCCACCCTCAGCCCAGCGAAGGCCATCCAACCGACTGCTGAGACCAAGTACCTTCGCAAGGTATGGCGCCGTCCCTCATCAGCGGTGATCTCAAGACTCACAATCTTTAGACTGGCATCATCGCGACGATCGGTGTGGACGCTTGTTTGCTGGTTCGACCGCGAGTCTCATCCCTTTACAGGGCCCAACACGAACTCTGTCGAAAAGCTCGCTGCATTGAGACGTGCGGGCGTCAATGTCGGTAGGTCGCTCTCGGTGTTATGATCATTCCGTTGCTCATGCCATGATGACCACAGTTCGCATGAACTTTTCACATGGCTCGTATGAATACCATCAGAGTGTTATCGACAATACCAGACAGATGGTTGCTTGTATGCTTTTTTCTCTTGGTACAGTGCATCGGTATTGAGACATGCGTTTCTAAAGCCGAGCCCGGACGACCTGTTGCAATCGCTCTAGATACTGTATGTGTTCCCAATCGCTCAATCGAGGGTCTCAGTTCACTGTATCTTAGAAAGGTCCAGAGATCCGTACTGGCTTGATGAAGGACGGAAAAGATGTACGCATAATGTGCTGATCACTGTTAGTCAGCGAGATTTATCCCACATTAGGTTTCCATCAAGGCAGGACATGAATTCATAATTTCCACGGATGACAAGCACAGTCAGTCTTGCGATGGCGAGCGCCTTTGGCTTGACTACGTCAGTATCCTTTGTTGGCCAACCCGTACCGCACGCCCTCACCAACCCTGACTCCAGAAAAATATAACCAAAGTCACTGCACCGGGAAAGCTCATCTACGTTGACGACGGTAATGCCCTCCGATGCCGTGCCTGGAGTATACTCATCTGCGTCTAGGGATCCTATCTCTCCTCGTTTTGTCCATCGACGGCACCGAGATCCGTGTTCGTGCCCTCAACAACGGGACCCTCTCTTCCCGTAAGGGGGTCAACCTCCCCAAGACAGATGTCGATCTACCGGCTCTCTCTGAAAAGGACAAAAAGGACCTACTGTTTGGCGTCAGAAATGGGGTTGACATGGTTTTCGCATCGTTCATTCGCCGTGCTCAGGATGTCAAGGACATCCGCCAGGTCCTTGGTCCCGACGGTGCTAGCATCAAGATCATCGTTAAAATCGAGAACGAACAAGGCGTCGAGAATTTTGACGAGATCTTGCGTGAATGTGATGGAGTGATGGTTGCCCGTGGAGATCTCGGTATCGAGATTCCTGCCAGCCAGGTTTTCTTGGCTCAAAAAATGATGATTGCGAAGTGCAACATTGCCGGAAAGCCTGTCATTGTTGCTACACAGATGCTCGAGGTGACCTCACCTGGTTTCCTAGGTTGGTTTAAAGCTGATCTGGTGCTTACAGTCCATGACAGTGAGCTAAAGAAGTTGGAGCCCTTCTTTGACACCGATTCACTAAAATCTCCGCAGTACAACCCGAGGCCTACGCGTGCGGAAGTCAGCGACGTTGCCAACGCCGTACTCGACGGTTCCGATTGTGTGATGTTGTCAGGAGAGACTGCGAAGGGAAATTATCCCGTGGAGTCCGGCAAGTACTTTGCACATCTCGGTCGAGATTGACTCGCTGAAAACAAGCCAAGTCCTTATGATGGCGGAGACGTGTCTTCTCGCTGAAGCTGCAATTTGCTACCCTCCTCTATACGACGAGTTGAAGGCAATTCAGCCTCGACCCACGGAGACGGTGGAAACAGTTGCACTTGCTGCTGTTGCAGCAGCTTCTGAGCAGAACGCTAGTGCCATTCTCGTGCTGTCCACCAGCGGCAACACCGCCCGCTTGGTCTCCAAGTATCGGCCTTTAGTTCCGATCATCACTGGTATGTTGTTTGAGCGAGGGACATCGTTGTCGAATTAATGTGGCTCGCCCCTATCCAGTAACTCGCAACGAGCAGACTGCTCGTCAGATCCACTTGCACCGTGGATGTTACCCATTCTGGTACCCTGAGCCACGCGGCATTCCCGATGGTCAGTGGCAGAAAGATGTGAGTTGCTGGTCTGCAAGGTCTTTTTGGCGCGCTCTTTACGGTTGCCTTCCCTCCAGGTTGACAATCGTATTCGTTTTGGGTTGAAGAATGCACTTGAGTTGAAAATCATCAAGACCGGCACGACGATCGTCGCCGTACAGGGGTGGAAGGGAGGGCTCGGACACACCAACACGCTGCGGATTCTCTCTGTGCCGACTGATCCTGCTGATCTTGAATTGCAGCCCCTCGGTGCACACTGAGTTAGCATAGATCGACTGTATTATCACCCGCCAAGTATGAGTTAGCGCCGTGTAACTGCAATAGACACCAGCCTGAAATTGAGGTCCGATGTCAGCTATGAATACTTGCTCGAATCCGTGGATACATGGCTGCCCTCCGGCGCAGTAGGTACACCTGCCAAACCGACTTGCCTACCGTCCGAGGGAAACTAGCGCCCTGGCATCTGGCCGCCGCCCGTGGTCCGTGGTCGGTCGACATCCCCCTTCCCGCTCCCGCGTCGCGTCCACGAAGCGTAGTCAGCCGTGATGCGCACGATCTACGTCATGCCTCAGTTCTCTTCTCGCTGCTGCGCTTTCCTCGGAAGGCTCTTCGCCGTCTGCGTGGTCCCGGTTAGTCTGGTGATCGGCCCGCTATGAGGTTTCCGCGTTGAAGTCGTCTATCTATCGACAGTTTGCTCTGCAAAGACGAAGGGACGTGGACGAGTGCAATCAGAAGGGCGTAACGGCAAGCCACGCGGACGTTCGGGCCGGACACTGCTGCTGCGGAAGAGACAAAACGGGAAATCGGTTCGCGAGGGTCAAATTTGCGCTCTGCCCGTCCGCGTCACCAAGAATGGCGTCAAAGCCACGGCTCGCCAACGGCCTCCCGACTTACTCCTCCGCCGTGCAGGAGAAACTCCACAGACACGCCCGCACCCCGCCCTGGACCGTCCCCCTCTCCGTCCCCATCCCCGGCGTGCGCACCCGCAGACTCCGCCTCGTCATGCCCAATCCCACCCGCATACAGCAGCTCGCCCTCCCCCGCCTCCCCCGCCGCAGAGCACCCCTCGTCGTCGCTCTCCTCTTGCTCGCCTCCGTCTGCACCTTCTTTTCCCTCGTTCGCCGGTGGGGCCCCGAGGAAAAACAGTGGCCCCCCAACTTCGGCGAATCCTCCACCCTCGTCTTCGGCAGAGAGGACATCCAGCGCATCTGGAAATGGGAGATCGCCAGCGGTCACTACCCCAGCAAGCGCGAGAGTAAGTCCCCGTCTCGCCACCGTCCCCGTCGCTCACGCCCACCCCCAGTTCCGGAGCAGGTCGGTCTGACAACGCCACCTCTCAATCCTGCCCTTCCCCCACGAAAGGTGCCCACCATCCCTTCGCGATTCAGACCTCCCCCGGGCCCCGTAGCCACCACCACCCGGGGGGACGGCCCCCGCCGTGTCTACCTCGACATCCACAGCCTGCCCCCGAACGTAGCATACCCCCCGCGCCCCGTCCCAGGCGCCGTCGCCGATCTGGACATCATCATGGAGCAATGCGACTTTTCTCAGAACAAGGTGATTACCCCCATACATTCCCTCTGTCCGCGCTCATCCTGTGCGCTCAGTACGTGCGTGACTGTCTCGAGGTCCTCCGTCTTGGCGCTGGTTTGGACAACGGCAATCGTCTGAGGAGGGGCAAGATGGACGAGTGGAAGTACACTTACATGGAGCAGGGCCGCGAAAATTTCACAGAGCCAGCACAAATATCGCTGGCCAACGTGATTGCACCTCGTCCTGTGGAGTCTGCCGTCATCCAGGATCCCAACGCCGGTCTTACGAAGAAACGCGGGGCAGAGTGGGAGCCTCCTCTGCCCCTCCGTCCAACGCTGCATCATGTCCCCTATTCCACTCTTCCGACCCCGTGCGACCCAGAAAATCCTCGCCTTTTCCACATGTTCTGGACCGGTCCCTTTACTGACAAACCCTATCTCGCCCTTCTCTCATTCTTGTTCACCCAAAATCACGGCCTTCATCTCAGAGATGACCTGGACCCTAACGTTTGTCGACCAGAGTTTTGGTTGTGGATTAACCCCGGCCCAGCAGCTTCCGTTCCCAATCCTTCCGCCCTCACCGACATGTTCGAGCAGCTCAAGACGAACCCGTGGGCGGCTCCATTCTTGCATCCGAGGTTCAAGGATGTCATCAAGTTCAAGCTCTGGAACACCACCGACCAACTGGACGGTATTCCCGAACTCAAGGACGAATGGCGGGAACTCAGAGAAACGCTATTCAATTCCGGAGGTCACATCATCAACGTTCCTGCCGATCGATCCAAGACCGCCGACATTTCTGCGACGGCTCCCTTAGACAATGGCACTGACCCCTCTGCTACTTCCAAACTATCCACCGCTGCTAACGACAAGTCCGATGAGGATGACATGCTAAATCGCACAGGTTCCAAATCGTCGTCGTCCTATGATCGTCTTTCCGTCATCTTGTCTGATATGGCCCGCTTCGTCTTGTGCCACAGGTTTGGTGGTATCTACCTCGATGCAGACACCATCTTACTCCGGGATTGGGAAGAGCTGTGGGGCTGGAAGGGTGCGTTCGCGTATCGGTGGTCACGTTTGGAAAAGTACAACACGGCAGTCCTTCGCATGAACAAAAATTCTGCTCTCGGATCGTTCCTTTTCCGTACAGCCCTAAAAAACGGCTTGGATTTCCACCCAATGACCGTCTCCAGGTATACAAAAGACGCGCACATCGAAGGTCTCCTTCTACGTCTTCCGGATGCTCTTTTCGACTCTGCCTGGCTCAACACAGAGGCCTTCCAGCGTGAGAGGCCTCCTCAACCATATTTTACCGAGTGAGTACCAGTATATTGTATGACGTGTTCATCACTGATCAGGATTCGACAGATTTAGCGATTTTTTCAACACACCTACACAAAATAGCGCGGCACCTCAGGCCCTGGGTTTCGAAGGTTTCTTCCGTGGCGCTTATTCGTATCATTTCCACAACTTTTGGTGGGTTTATTCGCGCTCGAGTATGGTTTTACCGGTTGATCCGGTGTTACCCAGGTGGAAACCATTTGACCCTTCACGAAATTGGCCAGACCTAGGGCCCAAGTTCTCAGCTGGCGAGAAGGCTGCGCGCGTCGCTGCGATCCCCGATGCCGAGCCCGAAGAATGGGTAGACAGAGTCGCTGACGATAAACGGGACCTTGACTGGGCAACTGTCCTCAAACGGACTTTTGAAGCCTATGTTCGTGGCGAACGGCCTAACATGTACGGAGAGTGGCTTCAATGGTGATGGTTTGACGGTAGCACCCCGTCCCCCCGCCCGCGCACCTGACCTCTTTGATATTCGACCCTACATTTTCATCGCGAGGACACATCGTATACGCACGCGATTTGGATTCTCTACTATTGTTGGATTAGAAATCTCTGACGTCTCCCAGCGCGAGCCGCGAAGACATGACATACCACCTTTGTGATGACCACCCTTTTCTTGCCCCATTCATCCGTTCATTCAGGACCTGTGCTAGCCCATATGTGGCGCAAGTTGCAGTAGCGATCTAGCAGTACGACGTGCATAGGACAGTAGCATACTGGATTCTAATATATTTCACTGCCACACGGTATTACAAGTCGTACAATCCTATCAGCATCGAGCTGCATTCACGGAGTTTACTTCGCTTGGGCGGCGGCGACGCGCGCTTTCAAGTGT
>JBBPKP010000593.1:0-11824 GCA_038089335.1 Boletellus aff. obscurococcineus | reverse complement strand
AAATGTAACATTACCCCCCTGCCAGGCTTGAAACACCGATTCAAGCTCCCAAGGCCATTCATTCATCAACAAAAGGGGGTCGGGTGGGGGAGTGTCCGGGGGAAGGGGGTTCGCCAACCAAGCGGGAGGGGCCAGCCACGGGCGAGGACGGGGGTGTTGGAGTGTGATGGGATAAGTCGTCGTCGGGGGATTCGGGGGTGTGTTGTCATCTGAGAGGGGAGGGTCTGGGCGCCACAAAAAGGCGCCAAGTGCATCTGACTCCAGTATGCCCTGGTAAGTAGCACCTGTCGCAGAATGGTCCAGGGTGAGGGGGGGAGTGATGACGGGGATAGGTACAATTTCTCTGGGTATGCCCCCAGCCGTAACAGTTTGGACAAACCAGTTCGGGACATTCATGCTGGGGGTGCATGGGACGAGGGAGTTGACAGTTTGGACAAGCGTATTCGGGACAAGCAGTGTGGGAGTGAGTGGGGGAAGAGCACTCGAGGCAGGGGATGGGATCCGGGTCCAACTCGTCGGGACATTGGTGAGTTGGGGAGAGGGGTTTGTTGCATCCACCGCAAAGGGGGGAGTTCCTAGCCTCCCTTGCCAATGGGTGGTCAGGAGGGATCCGGGGGAGTGGCCTCTCGAGTCTGGAGAAGGGGCGTTGGAGCAGCAAAGGCGGATTGCATTGTATAGTAGGTGGGGCGAGGGGAACGTCGGGTGATGTCGGGTTGCCCGAAGGGATTGGGTCGGGGAAGTGGAGATAGCGGGCGCGTTCTTGGGGAGTGAAGAGGGCAAGTCGGTAGCGGAAGAGAGGATACAGTAAGTTGTAGGGTAGTTCGTTGATAATGTCGACGATTCCAACGGAAAGGAGCCCATAGAAGGTGACTTCCCTCCCCAAGGCGATCCACTCGAGGGTTCGTTCGAAACCCTCATCCTCAGCAATAGTGTCTTGACGGTCTGGGTGGTCGGCTACTGCAAGAACAAGTCAGGTGAGGTTGAGGTGGGCGACGGCTAAGTCAATGGCCCGTCGAGTAAGTCTGTGTTCGGTGACTGCGGGGAGAAAGAGTATGTGGGCGAGGAGAGCGGGGGAGGAGATGATGTCGAAAATAAATTCTCGTTTGTGAAAGGGAGGAAAGGAGTCAAGTCAGAGGGGGATGGGGTTACGTCGAGAGGGAAGGTTCATAGCAACGATTAGATGATATAGCGGAGATGGGGTCCACACCAGGAGATCCCGAGTGATGACGAGTGGTCGGGCAGGGGGATTATTCCATGGGAAAGAAAGGATTTGCAACACCCACTGGGCGTTCCACGAGCGTTGTACGTGACTTGGGATGGGGAAAGGTGCAATGGGATCAACTAGGGTGTTGAGGGAAGGGGGAACTCATTGTCGGATAAGGATGGGGGAGTCTTCAAAGGAACCAAAGACGTCGTCAAACCAGGCAGTTCTTAAGTAGTATTGGCGGTGGAGAGGGGTTCGCCTATTCCAGCACTCTCTGCTCCAGTATTGGGGAGGCATCTAGCGGTTGCCTCGGCGGCGCACTCCCGATCGAGCTCAATTCCTTCCCAGAATTGTTCAAGATGGGCAGGGTACCCTTGGACGTTGTGGGTTCCTTTAGGGATGGCGCAGGTTTCAAGCTTCTGGGGGAGAGGGGACCAGTTGTGTATTCCGGGGGCGAGCTTGAAATCGTAGACGACGGTCTCGGTGACGGTGGGGAAATCCATTTTGGGTGGGTAAGACTCATCTCGCTTTTTAAAAGGGACAACACAGCATTATATTTCCCTTCTAGTTTTGGTCCGGCCACCCGTCTCCTCCAGCCTGGGCTGGGATGGGATTTATATAGTTGTTGTGTTCCCAGGGCCCATTTGGGGAGAGGTTGATCTCCCAGCACCAGGCCTTCGACCTTCCTCCTCCGGTTGTCATGACACGGTTCTCGTGTCCGTCTTGGAACTGGGTTACTTCCACCGTTCCCGCCGTTCTTTCCATCACACTGTACACTACCCGTATTACGTGCCGCTCCATGAACTGCCCCACTAAATGGTACGCTAGGTAGATGGTCCCTAGCGTGACGATAAGGATGATGAGGGCGGGGGCAGTGATGGTGATGGTAGAGGAGGGCATTGTGGGTATGGGTGAGGGTAGGTGTGGTAGGAGGGTAGGTGTTGGTGGTGGTTCGATGGATGGGGAATTGCTGTGGTCGGGAGGATTTATATAGTCGTAAAAGGGCCGAAGAACTGGTCAAGTTCCGTTCCAGTTCCCACGTATTCTCGGAGGAAGGATAATCCCACCATTTGATGAGGTATTCCCGTCGGGTAGGTGAGCCGCGATGAGCTAAGATGCCTTCAACTTCGTAGACTTCTTCGTCGTTTACCATGTCGGGCGGAGGTCGGAGGAAGTTGGGGCCGTGTTCGTTAGTTTCCGTATAAGGGTAGAGTAGGGAGGCATGGAAATTCGGGTGGATCTTCCAAGAAGGAGGAAGCCGTAACCTGTACATAAGGGGGGAAAGGACCTTTTCGATCTCGAATGGGCCGAGTCGTCGAGGAGCAAGTTTAGGGAAAGAGTGGGTTAATCTTAGGTTTGAGGCGTCCAACCAGACTTTAGTTCCAGCTTTCCAAGTCGGTGGCTTCCCTTTCTTTCGTTGCGCCATTTCCTGTTGGGCGAGGCGGTGTGCAGCTACAGCATCTTTCCTCGCGTTGTCAAGAATGGCTAGGCATTCCATTAGGGCGGGGATAAAGGTTTTACCGATTGGGGGGTAGGCCCGGGGTTCATAGCCCATCATGAGAGAAAATGGAGATTTCTTTGTTACAGAATGGGTGAGGGCATTGTGTGAGAACTCTGCCATCGGGAGAAGGTCGGGCCAGGAAGTCGGATTTGCCTGGCAGAACATTTTCAAATACGTGGCGACTTTCTGGTTTACTTGTTCCGTCTCTCCGTCTGTTTGCGGGTGGTAGGTGGTGGAAAGGGCTATGTTGTAGTTTAGTAGTCTGGCAAGTTCCCTGGCGAACGTGGAGGCGAACTGAGGTCCTCGATCAGAGATGACTTTGTCGTGTAGTCCAAATCGGGGAAAGATGTGAGAGAAAAATAATTTCGCAGTTTCAGCGGCATCAGCGTTTACGTTAGTTGGAATAAGGATTACCCCCTTCGTAAGCCCATGGTCGACCATGACCAGGATAGCATTGAGGCCATTGACCATGGGAAGTCCAGACGTAAAGTCCATGGAGATTTGTTGGAAGGGGCAAGTAGCGTCGATGGGGATCGGGGAAAGACCGGGTGTAGTCGGGTGGGTGATTACTTTATTCTGCTGACAAATAGCACAGCCCTTGACGAAGTTTCTGACGAAAGCAGCCATTCCCGGCCACCAGTAGTCTTGCCATAATAGTGATAAGAGGCGGAAATATCCAGCATGTCCGGTTGCGGCGGATTCATGGATCAAGGCGATGAGTTGGGGCCGGGAGTCGGGAGGAATATATAGCCAGTTTTGGAAATAAAGGAGGTCATCAGTATATCGCCAGTCCTGTGGTTGTGCGAAAAGTTGGGACGTAGAAGGGGTAGTCAAACTGTTCAGGGCGGAGGCCACAAAGTTGTCGGTACGGGAGGAGGAGGAAATACGTTCCTTCAGGGCAAGGTCGATGGTTCATACCATGGCTGCTGGGGTAAGAAGGACCAGATCCTGATTATCGGAGGAAGTGTCGGGTAGATGGAGGCGAGATAGGGCATCGGCCGGGCCCATCGCTGATCCGGGGAGATGGTGGAAAATCAGGTCGAAGTCCATTAGGAAGAGCATCCATCGGGATTGTCTGCAAGACAACTGATGTGGAGATTTGAAGTAGCTGAGGTTTTTGTGGTCCGTATAGATGGTGACAGGGTGAGCTGTTCCAGTGAGGTGATGCCACCACTCCTCCAGAGCACGGATTACAGCTAGGAGTTCCCGATCATAGATGTCATAGTTTCGTTCCTTGGGAGAGAAGGTTTTGGAAAAATAAGCACAAGGGTGAAGGTCGCCATTGGTGTCTTTCTGCATTAGCACTGCGCCGCAAGCTCCCAGCGAGGCGTCAGTCATGACCCAGAAAGGGGCGGAATTATCGGGGAGCCGAAGGACAGGTTTGGAACGAAAGGTGTCCTGTAGAGTCGAGAAGGCTGTATCGCAAGCAGGGGTCCAGTTCCATGGTGCACCTTTCCTGGTGAGGGAGTTTAGGGGCAGTGCGATGTCGGAAAATCCGGGGATAAACTTTCGATAAAAGTTACAGAACCCAAGGAAAGAGCGGACGTCCTTGACAGATCGGGGGGTGGTCCATTCATCCATCGCCTTAAGTTTCCCTGGATCTAGGGCAATCTCTCCAGGCCGGAGGATGATGCCGAGGAATTCTACTTCTTTGATGGAGAAGAAGCATTTAGACGGCTTCAGATAGAATTGGTGGTCGGACAATCGCTAAAGCACCTTCCTCGTTCTTTCGTCGTGCTCGGTTTGGGTGACAGAATGAATGAGGATGTCGTCCATGTAGATGATCAGCCATCCTTCCGCGATGAAGTCTCGGAAAACATCATCCATTAATGCTTGGAAGGTCGGGGGAGATCCAGAAAGTCCAAAGAACATCACCATGGGTTCAAAGAGGCCCATGGGAGTAATGAAAGCGGCCTTCCATTGATCCTCGGGTTTGATGCGCACATTATTGTACCCCCAACGGATGTCCATTTTGGTGAAGACAGTTGACCCCTTGACTTTGTCCACCAATTTGGATATCAGGGGTAATGGGTAGGCGTTTTTGACCGTAAAGGAGTTGACATATCTATAGTCCTGGCAAGGGCGAAGGGTACCATCCTTCTTTGCTACGAAGAAAAAGGGGGCCGCCTGAGGGGATTTTGAGCGGACGATTTTCCCAGAGGCTAGGTGCTCCTTGACAAATTCTTCACATGCTAGAGTTTCTTTAGGGTTGAGTGGGTATATTTTCGCCACCTTTGGGACAAACGCATCTGTCAAGACGATTTCATGGTCAAACTTCCTTTTGGGGGGAAGAGTTCCCGGTGGTGGTTCCCGAAAAATATGTTCAAAATCCTGGCAGATAGGGGGAAGGGGTTCCTCAGGTCGTTTTTCGGTCTGGGCAATAGAGGTAGAGAGGGTGGTCTTCTGAACGGATAGGTCGGCGTCATGGTCATGATGCATTCGTAAGTAGCGGAGAAGATAGGGGTGGTTGTCATCGTTGGTGAGCTTTTGTTGGATGGGTTCATCCGCAAGGGATACTTCTCATTTGGTCCAGTCGATACGCGGATTGTGTTTCTGAAGCCAATCTATTCCAAGGATGATGGGGTCTTTGGCGGCATTTATCACGTAGAAGTTTCGCCTTTCCTTGATTCCCCCACAATAGACTACTAGGGGAACGAAATGTCGGATCAGTCCGGCTTGGTTCGGTATGCCGTCTACATTCTTTGCGATCAGGGGAACTTTCAGTCGGTGAGGGGTCCATCCTCCACTGACTAGGGTGGTTCGGTTGATGAAGCTTTTGGTGGCTCCACTGTCGATAAGAGCTAGGGTCGTAACGGTTTTCTTGCCAGGATAAGACAGGGTCACAGAAATTCTCATAGATCTGGGGTCGTCTTTGGATACAATTACACTGGCAATCCGTTCGGGAGAAGAAGACGTTACTACTTCTCTCCCCAGGCAAAACCCTGTTCCACCGCAACTCTCCTTACCTCGGCGGCAGCGCTTTGCAGCTCGTCTTCGCCGGGAGAGAGGGCAATGTCCAATACTTTAGCGAGTTCTTCCCTGGAATATTTGGAGGAAGAGGCGTAGTTATCGAGCAGGTCGGTTTGAGCCACCCTGGCTCTAGTGGGGGGTCTCCCTTTCTCCTTTCGGTGGTTAGAAGAGCGGCAGCCTTGTTTCTTGCAGACGAAGCAAAGGTTCTTTCGGAAACATTCTGCTTGTTGTTCTGGGGAAAGTCGGACAGCATCTACATCCATGGCGTTGGGGTCTCGCTTGGGGGAGGAGGATCCCCCAGGGACGTAGTATCCTTTGCTGTTTCTGAGTTGGTCCAATCTGATAGCGTTCTGCTCAAAGTTCTGCGCTTGCGTGACCCAAGCCTTCCACGTGGTCGGCTGGGGGTTGATGGTGATCATCATCTGCGCTAGTCTGAAGTGTACCCCTTTTCTTAGGAGGTCTATCAGAATCTCATCGTGACCGGTGTCAAGGCCACTGCGTCCTGCCACAATCTCGAACGTGGCGATATATCTGTCAAAGTCTCCAAGGCACTTCCTCAAAGGGTTTCGTTCCTTTGGGTCCGGGTAGTCCGCCTGTTTGATGTTGTATAATTCATTCCAGGCAATTTCTTTCAGCCCGACTGGTATGAAAGACACTTCGAAAGCCGTCTTGAACTGTTCAAAAGTTGCCCCGGTTACTTTGGGGTACCAGGTCTCCACGAAGACGGCGGCCCTGCCAGTGTTCATTTTGTTTAGGCAGGTAAGGATCTTTTCAGTGTCTGTGTTGTAAAGCGTCTCATTCATTTCAAAGTAGGCGATCATTGCCAAGATCCATCGATTGGCTGTCTTTGGTTCTCCATCGAAGTCATTAGGCAGTCCGGCCTTTAATTCGGTGCGTCGAGCTTCAAATACTGGTGGGACGACTAAGTCCATTTCGGAATCACTCTGAGAGTGCTCGGAAGGGTTTGGTTCAGCAATGGCGGGCAGCGGTAGCGGCGCAGGTAGCGTAAGTGGTACGGCGGTTAAAGGAGTGGGTACCTCGGATAGGGGGTTTGTTTCCAATTCAGTTCGAGGGGTGTCCACGGGTGGGGGGGTGATAGAGAGGACTGGTGGGGTGGGTAAAGAGATGGATGGGCTTCTCCTTCGTCAGGGGTTTAGTGGGCGTCGTTCTCTTCACGGAGGGGCGGGAGACGGAGATAGGTATTCTGAATAGGAGGATTGGTTCGAGTGTTCCGAGCTCTCGGAGTCAGAGGACTCTCCCTGTCGTAGTCCATACGACATGTTGTCTTCAGGTGGGGCCCTTCTGCTAAGAAGCAGGGGCGTTGGGATGAGCTAGATCTTTTGTTATGTCGACGTAAACGATCTCGCTGTCGAGCATGTCCTTCAGCAGCGACATGAAGTCTAATAGAGGTCCGGGGTCTCGAGCGATGCCAACACACTCGGAGTGAGAAGAGTTACGTGGTTAAACGTAGATCTAGCTAAGGAATACATGTCGGCTACTGAGGGTATTTATAGGGGAGGAGCGGGGAAGACGATCTGGGAGAACAATGACTCCCAGATTAGGAGAACAAAAGGGTAGTCCGTTTGGAGAGAACAATGGTTACCATACAAAGAAGACAATAGATCTGCTATTGAGGGTCCGACAGGCCTTGTCGTCCATACACGAGGGGAGGGATGAGGATTCCCTGGTGGGTGTCCACCAGGTGATAGTACACGGTCGAGAAGAAGGGATCAAGAGAAAGAGAAGAAAATGTAACAAAGACCTTAACCCAATAGGCCAGGGAGTTAGGGTTACTCTTATGGCAAGAGCCCCTAATGATTATGGGGGAGAAGACCAAGAGAACTCAACTGGAGTCTCTGGTCACTGCATTGGCCTTATATACCTTTTATATATTTATCCCTATTTGGTACCTATTTAGGGCAAGCCTGGGAACTAGTTACTATGTAAAGATATCAACACAGCCTTCTATACCCTTTATGGTAATAATATATCTATATGTAGTAAAGAAAGAGCTAGAATATATGGATATAGTATTATGGCATGATATAGCACCATTACTGTGAATAATTAGTAAGAATATGAAATAGATAAGAAATAATGTCATATATGATGTAATGGTGATGTCATAGGTCTGGCCTACAATGTCATAGATAAGGGTCTAAACAATTAGTAAGCGGTCTGACCCAGTGACATTATAGATAAGAACATGTGTCCAAAGTGAAATATGAAGATGTGAAATAGAGGGGTCCTTTGTGGGAAAGTGTCCAAATATCATGTGATTGGGGGAAGCGTCATGTGACCTGTCATGTGATCACTGTAGGAAATGGTAGTAGTGATGGCCACTAATGAAATGTAGTAAAAGATGGTAAATGGTAAATAAAATGGGGAAAAATAGAGAAAAATTAGGAAAAATTATGTAATAGTATGGGGCAGTGCCTTGTTCCATCACAGTAAAGAGCTAGTGCAGCTGAGCCCTGATGATGATGGTGAGGGTCTAAGAGACTGAACTGGAGTTCTTGCTCAGCCATCTGGGTTTATATACAATCCTACTATTTGTACATGTTTGATAGTGACTTGTAGCAGTAGGTGAGAGGTGGCCAAATGTGGTGTATTGTACCAGTGTCCATATGAGTCAAGTGCTGCACAAGGCTATGCAGGCTATGCATCAGTGGCTAAAATGTGATAGGGGTGGTGGTACAGCCTTGTATAGTGTGGAGATGAAAAGGGGGCTATGGTACAGCCATGCACAGGGCAGAGATGAAAAGGGCTGTGTATGGGAACAAATGGCTGCACCATGGAAATAGAAGTCTGGAGGCAAAGGCAGCACTAGCCCTGGTAACATACTTGTATTGTAAAAGGGGTTTCCTATGGGTAGTCCATGGTTAGGTTGTTCTAGGTTGCAGAATCTGGTCCATAACAAAATCCCTCCAGGCTGTGTTATGGACCACTTCCCCTTGACCTAAGCTTAACCACAGACAACCTAACCATAGTATGTTTCACATACTAACCCTTAGCTAAACCTTGGCAGGGAAACCCTTTATAACACAAGCACGTTACCAGGGCTAGTGCTGCCTTCCCCTTCAGACTTCCATTTCCGCAGCACAGCCATTGTTACCAGGCACAGCCCCTTCATCTCTGCCCTGTGCATGGCTGTATTATAGCCCCCTTTCATCTCTGCACTATGTAGGGCTATACCACTACCCCCATCATGTTTCAGCCACTGATGCACAGCCCACACAGCCTTGCGCAGTACAGTGATTCACTTAGCACTTCCCACAGACACTGGTATGATATGCCCAAAACAGGCCACCTCTCACTTACTACCACAGTTGCTACCAAACATGTACAAACACTAGGATAGTATATAAACCCAGGTGACTGAGCTGGAACCCCAGTTCAGTCTCTTGGACCTTTACCATCATCATTAGGGCTTAGCCTTGCTAGCTCTTTACTCTCACCTCTAGTCCCTCCCCTTCATAACCCCAGTCACAGGACTGCTTTACACATCCAGGACATAGAGTATAGCTGGGTTGTTTCACTAGACTGAACTCACACCGACAACCACTTGGCTGCACTGCCATCAAGCCCTTATCACCACTGTTACCCTTGTCGCTAACACTAGAGGTCGCTGACACCACTTGCAGGAACCAGCTCAGCATAGCCAGGGTTCATCATAGTAAGTGCATCAGGGCATTCGCCAAGCACCATACTATTAGTCAGAGCTCTATGGCTGATACTAACAGGCATTAGTGTCTTTACCACAGCCATCAGAGAGAGAGAGTTGGCCACCCCACCAGGCTTAGCGCATGGGGCAGTCATCCATGTGAAACAAGAATTGGTCAACGCCTCTGCCGCTCTTGTCGACCCCAATGACCCCAACCAGGATCCTAACGATGATCTGGTCATATACCAATCCCCTCTGCCCCGCTATATGTTAATCAGGAGCTCCCACCACACCACCCCTGGGAATGCATCACCCTGCCCTTCCTCCACCCTGGACCTCAAGTACCCTCCCATGCTAAATTGGGAGAATCATGGTTTATTTCATCTATTCAAAGAGTGGATTTCAGGGCTACCATTACCCAGAGCAGTCAAAGACCTAGACGCCAAAGGGATTAGGCAGAGAGAGAGAAGTGAGGAAAGGTCAGAGAGCCCCCTCACCCCAGTACCAGAGGAGCAGCCCGCTCCACCACCAGTTGATGCTGCCACCCCCAGAGATATCTGGGCAGAACCCCGCCCCATCTGCTGCTGCCTCCAAAGGGTACATTGGTACTGCTTTGATCGTCTAAGGGAGGAAGACTACCCAGATGAACCCTGCCTCCCCTACCTATGACCCCACCAAGCTCTATGCCCACCACAGTGCTACTAGATAAGCTCGCACTCTATTTCCTCACCCTAGTCATCTTCCCTTCCCTCACCCTAATATACCTGATCTACTCCATCTACAATCGAGTGATCAAAGAATGAGCCCAACTCTGCCAGTCTATTGTCATCATCTGAGGAGAACGAACTGATGAACTTGCATTCAAAATCGTCGCCAACGATCCCTCCACCTCTAGTGCATGGTGACCAGTAGACAACAACTGGCACATCGATGCAGTCAACAAATTCACCACTCAGAATAACAACTAGAATGTCAACACAAATCTCCCTAGATAATGTGATTGCCCAGCTGACCTGGCAGGGTGTAGAGCTGCAGCTGCAGCTGCAGCAGACTAGAATCCAAGAACTCATCAAGCAACAAGACTGGGCTGCCGAAGTAGTTGCTGATGCTATGCAGAGAGCCCAGACCATGGAATCCAGGGCACAGGAAGCAGACCAGCACATTCGCAAGTTCATCAGTTTGCAGGAATGGGCCAGTGTCCCAGGAACAACTGCCAAAGGAAGTTCAAAGATCGAGATCTTCCCAGACCCTGGAGAGTATGATGGGTCCTAAGCCAAATTCAAAGAATGGTGGACAAAGATGCAGGCATGGCTTGATGCCAACCCTGCCTCGTTCAAACTGGTACTGACCTTGCTACCAGATCTGGAATATGATTGCCTGCCTACAGAAAAGAACTGCACCTATGCCATACTATCATGCCTGAAAGGTTCTAAGGCCGGGCCATTCGCCAAGTTGGAGCTGGAAAAGCTTGCAGAAGGAAACCCACATCTGGGATGGTGGGTAAACCTAAAGAATGAGATCAAGGGGCTCTTCTGCCCAGTTCACACAAGGGACTTTGCCCTAAGCCAGCTGATGGTGCTGAAACAGGGTGTGTCCAACATCGACACCTTCATCGCCAAATGGAGGGCACCGCAAACATGCACACAGGTAGATAAAACCTTTGGCATGTATTTACATGAATATAGGGTTTCTGAGGAGATAAAATGGGAACTCTACACTAAGGCAAGAAGGAAGGTGTTACTGGAACAACCTTATTAGGGCTGACCAGAGATTTACCACTTGGGTGCGACTACACTTGCAGTACCACCACACAAGTACTGGCAAGGTGAAATCAAGGAGCTAGCCTTAATTGCAAGATACCACTATAAGGGCTACCAATACAACAAATGGATAAAGCTGAGGCTTTGTCACTGTAGCTACCTGTATAAATAGTAAACTACAACTATGCAAGTATTGTGCTATAAGCTACCAATGTTCTGGTGAGACTAAAGTAAAACCATGTCAAGTCCAAAACCTCTGCTCTGACTCCAGGATCTCCGATGTGATCCGAATGCTGGAGTTAGCAAGACATGTAGCAGAGCTGTGACATGTTGCAGAAGTGATATGCAGAAGTGATACATGTAGTGACCATTGGTAGATCTATCTGTAGTCCAGATATGGGGTAAGTTCATCAGAGATCATCTGGAGATCCTTGTTCCGGATAGGGGTAAATGCGGTGACTTTTTGGCTAAGTCCACAAAGTGTAGTGTTTTTGTAACAGAAGAGAACCATTAATGAAACCCTTTTAGAAACCCAGGAGATTGGTAGAGCCTTTGAGGACTACTGCCTCACCACCACCTTGTCTAAAAGGGATCTGGAGGCCAAGGACCAGAAGCACAAACACAGAGACACCCGTGCTACCCCCAAAATGACGACCCCCTACTGGAGCAGAGAACACTGGAATAGACGAACCCCTTTTTCACACCAGTACTATATAAACACTCCC
>JBBPKP010000592.1:0-11827 GCA_038089335.1 Boletellus aff. obscurococcineus | reverse complement strand
GGAGACCCATCTACATTGTAGGCAGTGAGGGGTTTGGGCAGAGGGTGAATTCCTTGGTGAGTGAGAGGGACTAGGCTTTGATTGATGAAGTTGCCAGTTGCTCCACTGTCAATTAGAGCAATGACATCAATAGTTTGGTTGCTGGTTTGTAAACAAACTGGGAGGCAAAAAGCTCATTCATTGAGCAGGGCACTAAGTATAATAGAGAAAGAGGATGTTGACGCAACTTTCCCATTCAAAAATCCTCTAATTCTACAGAGGCAACGTTCTCCTCCTCCTTGGTCTCCTCAAAGCACATCTTAAGGGTTTGGAGGATTTCTCCTTCATCCCTTCCCTGAGTGCAAAGGGAGTTAACAAAAGTATCAAGGGCAGAGGAGGGCTTAGGGTTTTTATTGGTAGGGGTGGTAGTAGTGGTGGAGCAAATGTTCTGAGGGGGTGAGTGGGTGGTCTTGGTGGTAGGGAAGCTCTTGCATTGGGTGGCATTATGCCCAGTGTGACGACAGTGGAAGCAGTGACCTTCTTTGATGCATTTGGCACACTCAAGGGGGGTGAGTTTCGAGATGTGGACAGCATCCACATCCATGGCATTGGGGTCAGTGGTGGGGGTGTAAGAGGAAAAGGAGGGGGCACATGAGTCCCCTTTCTGAGAGCAGCAATGCAAGCCTTCTGGGTGTGGAAGGTTTTCACCTTGGAGATCCAGGCTATGATGGAGGTGGGGACTGCGTCCATGGACAAGATCATGGTGGTGATCTGTTGGTCCAGTCCAAGGGAGAATTGGTCAATGAGGGTGGCATTGTCCTTGATGCCTGCTTTGGCCACAAGGTTCTGGAAATCAGTGATATATTTCTGAAATCCATCATCTACCTCGCCACTGGGGCATTTGAATGACTTTTGAATGAGCTTGGAGAGCTCAAGGCGGGCAGTGGCTTTGACATTGAAGGGAAAGAAGGTGGACTCAAAGTTCTCTTAGAACTTATCAAAGGTTTTGTCAGAGGAGGGGGTGGTAGAGTCAGCCATCTTATCATACCACATTTTAGAGAAGGAGATACTGCATCCTTTGCTCATTTTATTGAGTGCGGTCATGATCTTTTCTTCATTGGAGGTGTAGAGGGTCTTGTTGATGGTGAAGTAGGCCTTTATGGCCTTCATCCATCAAGTGGCATCGGTGGGTTCCCCAGAGAAATCTGCTGGGAGGGTGACTTTAAGCTCGAACTTGGTGGTCATGGGGGAGGGGTTGACAGGGACAAGGGCTTGGGACAAGGGTGCCAGGGCTGAGGACAAAGGGGTGTTTCTGTTGCAAAAGGTGCAGTTTCTGTGATACCTGGGGGTGGGTGGCAAAGGCAAAGAGGTTCTGCTGGGGGCAGAGGATGCAGAGCTTTCCTCCTCAGAGGACTCAGGGACTTGATAGGAAATGGTGACTGGGGAGATGCCCTACTCCTAGACAGGAGGGGTGAAGGAGATACTCAATCTTTTGTTATGTGAAGCGAAACAAGAGTGGACAAGACAAGGGTCTACCTTGGGAAGGATACTCACAAAGAGGTGCAACAATGTCCTAAGATAAATGGTGAAGGAACTCAAAGAATAAGCCTTGGTAGGGGCTTAGACACAGAGGGTTCCCAGTGGGACTCAAGGGGACAAGGGGACACTCAAGAATGCTTGTATTGCATAGATCGAGTATGGGAATACATGGGTGCAATGCAAGGGATTATGTACTAGAGAAGTGGGCACACAGACCACTTGCTAAGAAAGGAATCAAGGGAACAGAAAGAGGAAGGACAAGAGTAATGGACGATGACAAGCAGGGTGAAGTCATCAGAAGGAGGAGTAAGCGTAAATAAGTAAAGACATGGAAGGTTATCATAGAGTGTAGGGGGCCAACAGAGGAAAGAAATTGTAACAGTCCCTCTTGCCAGCTTAGTCTCACTCAGGGCTACACCTGTCCTTACCCAGGCCAAGCATAACAAAAGAACTAAGCTCCCCTCGACCGGGCCACCATTGTAGTGAGCCCATCATTGAATGTTTATCTAGTAACCCTTGTTGGGGATCTCACCAATCTATCTCCCTACACTCCCAATCCTCTTCTGAACCTGAGGGAACAGAAGACTCCTCTAGTGACCTCCAACCCATCGACCAAGATGAGGAAGAGCTAACTCTCGACCTCACTCACCTGTTCTCTGTGGACCTCCAGCTTCCCAGAACCCCATCACCAGTAACCCTGGAGGAACCCACCCCGATAATCACTGCCCCCTCCACCATGTCCTCCACCAAGCTGGTAGAACTTTGCATCACTGCCCCAGAAGGGTATGATGGCAACCCCACTGACACCATGGACTGGCTCCACTTGGTAATCTTCTACCTCCTAGTCAACAACCAAGTCTACAATACTGAACCCAAGAAGGTTGTCTTTGCCCTCTCCCACATGAAGAAGGGGGCCACCAAAGCCTGGGCTGGTGCATTCCAACATGCCGCCTTCTCAGTTGACCCCCCCTCCTATGGAACGTTTACCATGTTCACCACTAAATTCAAAGCCCACTTTGTCCACAAGAATACCAAAGCTGAGGCCCTGGCATGGCTTTCTACCAAGGTCTCCAGGACCCTTGAGCTTAATGAATACATTGCCCTCTTCCAGTCTCACCTTGCAACCAGTGAGATCACTGACTTCACCATCCAAATTGACCTCTTCTTGAAAGGGATTCCCCCCTCACTCATGAGGAGGATCTTCTCTATGGACACTGTCCCCACCACCATTGAAGAATGGTACAACAAAGCACTCCTGTTTAAGATGTGCTGGGAACAAGCCGATGCCATCACTGGCAAAAGCTTCTCAAAAAACTACCACCCTACAACTGTCATTGAAACTGCCAAAGACCCCAATGCCATGGAGGTTGACACAGTCTGGACTGGATGGCTTTCTAAGAAGCTCACCCCCAAACTCCAAGAAAAATACTTCAAGGAAGGAAGATGTCTCAGATGCCACAACAAGGGACACAATGCCGCCACCTGCAAGGTGAAATTCCCCAACCAGCTGAAGAAAGAGGAGAGGTCAAAAGACATGAAAAGGGTTCAGGAAACCTCCAAGATTGAAGAGATTAAGGAGACCAACGATGAATCTGTGGCCATAAAGAAGATAGCACTGTTGGATTTTTAAGAAGGGGAACTCCTCTGATGCAAGTCTCCTCTGTTACCATTGCATCTACTCATGTACTCATATCCTCTAAAAACAAGAAATCTATTCGTTTCCCGATACAAGTACTCTCTCCCTCCCATGCAAAAGACGTCAGCACTCATGCCCTGGTAGATCAGGTGCACAAATAAACTGCCTTGACTGGCAGTTTGCTGCCACTCACAAGTTCCCTCAAACCCACCTCAAAAACCCTATCCCTGTATAAAATGTTGACCTTATAGAAAACAAAGGGGGAGCCATCAAGTTCACCACCACCCTCCACCTCTGAATAGAAGGGATCGTCCACAAGGTCCTCTTCCATATCACCCAATGTGGAAGCGAAATCATAATCCTTGGACTCCCCTGGCTCCAAAAGGCCAACCCCATGATTGACTGGGCCAATTGCACCCTTGAAATCAAAACCTCCACAGATGAAACCCCTAAGTTTTATCAATGATACTCTAGAAACACCTCCCCCAGGAACTCCCCCAGATCCTCACCCCCTCCCCCCCAACACTTCTCTGTCAATTTGGTCAACAACAGCCACCTCCTTGGCTTTATCAGACATGAAACCAAAAAGCAATTTCTCACCTGAGCCCACAAAAACTATTCTGTGTTCCACTATATCCGAAATGGCCCCCGCTTCGCCAAGAACATGCCCCTTGTCGCAAAGCTTACCACTGCAACCGAGCTCACCATGGCAGCTGAGGTGCGTAAGCCCAAGGCAGAGCTCCCCTCCATGTATGCAGAATTTGCTTCTGTCTTTTCCAAAGAAGCAACTGACCACATTCCCCCATCCCACCCCTATGATCACAAGATCAACCTAGATGAGACCTTTAAACCCAAAGTCAGCAAGGTCTACCCTCTATCCCCCAAAGAACAAAAAGCCACCGAAGACTTCCTGGAAGAAAACCTCAAATCCAGGAAGATTCACCCCTCCAACTCACCCCAAGCCTCCCTGTTCTTCTTCATTAAGAAAAAGGACAGAAAACTCCAACCCTGCCAGGACTATAGGTATCTCAACGAACACATCACCTGAGATACCTACCCCCTCCTGCTCATCTCCAATCTTGTCAACAAACTAAAAGGCACCAAGGTATTCACTAAATTTGACATCTGCTAGGGATACAACAACATCCAAATCAAAGACAGACACCAGTGGAAAGTGGCCTTCATCACCCACAAAGGCCTCTTTGAACCAACCGTGATGTTCTTCAGTCTCACCAACTCCCTGGTGACTTTTCAAAGGTTCATGAATGACTCCTTCCATGACCTCATCACAGAAGGATAGCTTGTCATCTACATGGATGACCTTCTCATCTTCTCACCTGATGAAACTACTCATGAATGGCACACCAAGAGAGTCCTCCAATGGATGACCAAATTAAACCTCCACCCCCATCTAGAAAAATGTGCCTTCACCTCCCTTGAAGTTGAATGCCTTGGAATGATCGTTAAACCAGACCAACTGGCCATGGACCCAGTCAAACTCAATGGAATTCACCAATGGCCTACTCCCACCGAACTAAAAGATGTCCACTTCTTCCTAGGCTTCACCAACTACTACTGACAATTCATCCCTGATTACTTGAACATTGCATGCCCCCTCCTTGACCTCACTAAACTTAATCACCTCTGGAACTGGTCCCCCCCCTGCCAACAATCCTTCGAAACCCTCAAAGCACACTTCCTCACTACACCCATCCTCCACCTTCCTGACCCATCTCACCCCTTTGCCATTACCAACAACACCTCTAAATCTGCCTCAGAAGGAGTTCTCCTCCAAACTGACTCCAATGGTGAATAGCACCCATGCTCCTATCTATCTGAATCATTCTCCCCTGCAGAATAGAACTACAATATCTATGATAGGGAACTCCTAGCGGTCATCCAAGGACTCAAGACCTGGAGACACTACCTTAATGGTTCCCTGTTCCCTGTCCAGGTATTCACTGATTATAAAAACCTCACATTCTTTAAGCAACCCCAAAAGTTAAATTGTCGACAAGCCTGATGGCTCCTTGACCTGGCTGACTTCAACCTCAAAATGATCCACATACCTGGATGCCTCCTCACCACCCCTGATGCCCTCTCCCAATTACCTGATCTCCTCCTGTCTGAAGACTCGGACAACGAAGCAGTTACCCTACTATCACCCTCCCTCTTTGTCAAACTCATTGACGTCACCCTCTCTGAGAAAATTAAATCCTTCTCTTCCTCCAACCTGCTTGTCCTGCAATTGCTACAGTCGATTCAGAAAAACATCCCCACCCAATTCTGCTCCCGCCTCTCTGACTGGAAATATGAAGGAGGCATCCTTACCTATAAAGGATATGTCTATGTACCCAACGACCTCACACTTTGACGATTCATCCTGGCATGCCACCATGACCATGAACTGGCTGGCCACCCTGGCTACCTAAAGACCTGCCAACTCATCTCATCTGAATTCTGATGGCCAGGACTAGCCCAATTCATGCATAAATATATCAAAGGGTGCTCCACCTGCCAACAGGCAAAGGTCAACATGCACCCCACCATACCTGCCCTCTCCCCTATTTCATCCTCCTCCTCCCACCCCTTCCAACAGGTCTTCTGCAACCTAATTACAGATCTCCCCCTTTCTTCTGAATTTGACTCACTCCTGGTCATGGTAGACCACAGACTTACTAAAGGGGTAATTCTATGCCCTACAAAAAAATCCATTACTGCCAAAGGGATTGCTTCCCTTTTCTTCCACAAAGTTTTCCTCTGCTTTGGCCTCTATGATAAAATTATCTCTGACTGAGGCCCACAGTTCGCTTCTGCCTTTGCAAAAGAACTGGGAAAGATCCTGAACTGCAATCTCTCCCTTTCCACCACATACCACCCCCAAACTGATGGCAAAACCAAATGGGTCAACCAAGAGATAGAGACCTCCCTCTGCATCTTCTGCAGTAACAACCCCACCACATGGTCTGAGTTGATCTCTCATGCTGAATTCACCCACAACCACTGCCCCCACTCCATCACTGGACAATCTCCATTCTTTCTCATGATGGGGTTTGAACCCCGCACCCTCCCCATGCTTATCGCTGACACAAATATCCCTGCCATTACCAACAGAATCAAAGCCCTTGCCACTCATGAGCTTGCCAGACAAGTCATGAAATCCTGCATCCACTCCCACTTCACCCCATTCAAGAAAGGAGATAAGGTCTGGCTCAAAGCCAGAAATCTGAAACAATCCCTTACCCACCCAAAATTCACCACTAAACGAGAGGGACCCTTTACCATCACTCAGGTACTATCTCCCTTATCATATAAACTCTGCCTCCCAGGTACCTGGCATATCCATCCTGTGTTCCATGCTTCTCTCTTATCGCCCTATCATGAAAATGATGTCCACAGGAAAAACTTTCCCACTTCACTTCCAGACCTTATCAACAGTGAAGAAGAGTATGAAGTGGAAGCCATATTATGACATCACAGACCTCCGCAATCATGCTCTTTCCTTGTTCAATGGAAAGGATACTCAGCCAAAGAAGACTCTTGGGAACCCGAGCAGAACTTAAAGAATGCCAAGTCTGCTCTCCTCACATATAAAAAGCTACACCCCAATGTCTTCCCCCTCTGACCCCCTCCTCACAAACAAGTCACTGTAACCAACAAGCCAATATGTCTTCCTTTTCCTCCTCCCTATTTCACCCTGCTTTGACCCTTTTCACTGAAACCTCCTCTACCTTAAATACCACTAGCATTTCTCCTACCTTAGCCTCCCCCAGCTGGGATGCTGACACCACTCAAGAACCCCCCACCCTACTACCTGAACCAGAACCAGTGCTCTCTATAGACCTCCCCCCTCTCGCCCACCACCTACATAAATCCTTCCCTTCCCCCAACAAGCTTAACCTGCTGATGACCTGGGTCACTGACCCACAGATGACCACCCCTGTCGAAGCCCACCTTGACATGGGCTCCCCTTTCCACACCCTTTACTGGGTCCTCCTCCAACACGAACAACTCTATACCCTCGCTAGAATGGGCCAACTCCTCCCCTCTGACTCTCACACCCTCACCATGGTGCAACTCTCCCAAGCCATCTACCATGAGATAGCCAGTGCCCTGGGCATCCTCACCCACCAACTTGCCTTCCCCGAGTTTCTTGAAGACATAGAATGTTACATCCATGAGCTAGCTGAACACCAAGGTTACTGGGTGACCATCCTGGCTCTTTGCCAATCCGCCACCCCATCTGCCTCTTCTTCTCCCCTCAATGCTGAAGAAGTGGCCTCCATTGAGCAAACTGAAGCTTGGTGGACTGGCACCTATGGAAGCACCCCTCTCCCTTGCAACCACCCTTGATACTCAGAAGCCTGTTACCACTGCCACTGTCTAGAACATTGTCACCTCTTCTGCCCATTCTATCAATGCCTGTTCTGTCATGCTTGGGGACCCAGTCACCCCCAGTACCACTGTCCAAGTAACCGCCCTTGCAGTCACCCTCTCCCCTCATCCTCATCCTCCTCGTCATCTCCCACCTCCCCACAAAGGTCTCGCCCCACTCATGGATTCCGCCCCCTTGCATCACACATCACCACCAACCCTCGTCATGGTTAATGGGTCCCTTCCCCCCCTCACACCCCCTCCCTTTGGGACTATGACAACCCTTACTCCACTGATGCTTATAGAAATATCACTGGTTCCCCCAGAAGGTACATGGATTAAAGGGGTCTTGACAGTGTCACAACCATAACTGGGGGGTAATGTTACGTTTCTTTCTTTCCTTCACCTCTTTTCTTTTCCTTCATCATAACCTTCTTCATTCGGCAATGCCCTTGACCCTTCCACCTCAGTCATTGCTGCATCATCAGCATGTGCTGCCATCACATAAGTACTCATAGCTTTGTAGTCAGCATGCATTGCCCTTGCACAGCTACTCATAGCTTTATAGTCATCACCCACAGCTCTGCATAGCTTCTTTCCTTTCCTGCCGCCCATCAGGCCACACTTTCGCTTAGTCATACTGTAGCCCCCTCTATATATAAACCCAGAGCTCACTTCTGTATTCATTAGCTTAGTTCTCCCTGACAATACCATTGTCACCGTTCCTCTCTCCCTGCTAAGCCACTCCTAGTCCCACTCCCTCCACCAAGGGAGAGTCTCTGTCAATGTCCAATGTCTTCCACCCCATCTCCAGGGGAGTACCTTCACCAGTGCAGCCTTACTCACAGCCACCTCCTTTGTCCCTCTTGCCAGCTTAGTCTCACTCAGGGCTATGCCTGTCCTTACCCAGACCAAGCATAACACAGGGTGCGTGACTAGGAAGGAAGGCATATGACAAGAGGAGAATGGAAGGTGGTGGGAGGGTTGGTGTAGAGAGCTGCAGCTCTCTATGGTCATAAGTCTCTGAATACCACACTCACAAGCCATCAGCTAGGTGTCCCTCTGTGTTCCATGTCCAAAGAAGTCCATCTGAGGTGAACCTTCAAATAGCCTGTATATATCTGTGCATTCCAGAGTCATTCCAATGATGTCCTGGTAGGACCAGATCAATGTTCCCATTCTGACATCTGCCAGGTGTTCTACTTTGGCCTGTGATAGTTTATTCCATTTATTTTTAGCCACTCTAGATCCATTTCATAGTGCATCAGTGACCTTGTGGTGCATTGTCCAACCTTTACCACTGAGGCATGGCAATTTCAATTAGGTATCAAGTCTGTGATTTTCTACAATTTCAATTAGGTATTGTGTCTGTGATTTTCCCATATTGCACCACTATAGGCATTTCCTTCCCCTTTGCCCTTCATTCTAGTACAGGCCCAGATGCTTCCCCTAGTTATCAAGTCTTAGGTGTGCCCAGACTATAAAATGGGTGTCTTTGTCTCATTGAATATATCTCTCTTTTGACTTGGAATTAGGAATCACAACCTCAGCAATTATTGGTTTCTTACACTTTGTCAACTTTCCTCTTACTTTATCAGTCTCCCCTTCCACCTTGTCAAACAGATCTTGTCACTTTGTCACTATTGTCTTTAGTCTGGTCCACTTAGCTCTCAGCCTGGAACTGCTCAGAATCCTGTATCTCACCTTGGGCACTCAAAGCAAACCCTTCAGTTCGGACCTCCTGCCTTACAAGAACCCCTGGGATGAGCATACTCACCCCCCCTTTTCCCTTCTGTGTGTCTCATGCTAACTGCACTTTTTATTTGAACAGCAGATGAATTTCCAGTGTTGTTCTCTGGCTAACACTTTGGTTAGAATGTCCACAGTTATGTCTGTAGTGGGTACATAGTGGATTACCACTTCTCCCTTCACAACTAAGTCATCCTGAATGAAGTGATACTTCCACTGGATGTGTTTTGTGTGAGTGCAAAACTGCGGGTCTTGGGACAAGATTATCACAGCTTTGTTGTTGCAGTAGAGCACCATCAGGCCTTGTTATACATGCCCTATTTCTTCAAAGAAGGTATAGAGCCAAGCTAAGTGTTGGCCTGTGGTGCTGAGTCCAATGTACTCTGACTCTATTGTGGACAGTGCTACCATGCTCTGTTGCTTGCTTGACCAGGAGATGGCTCCTCAGTTACTAATAAAAAGAAAACTGGAGGTGGAGTGCGAATTGTTAGGGTTTTGCAACCAACCTGTGTTGGAGTACCCATGGAAGTCCAAGTCCACAGATATGTTGAGAATATTGATGACATAGCATCTCTATCTCATCATATTCACACAGTCATGTGATGCCTATTGTTATGATTTCCCCAGAAACCCCCCGAGACGAACTACACTCCTCCTTTCTCGACGCCTACTTCGGCGTCTGATGGTCCCCTCAGCCGATGGGCACACTTGCCCACTTCTCTCCTTCTCAGTATCATCTCCCATCTGAACTCCATAGTCTGGTTGAAGACCCAGAGCAAGCCACTTGGCAGGACGTCCTCGACTTCAACAACATGTACCTCGTGGGGCAGTTGCCTTCCACTTAGAGAATGCCTTGCCTTCCCCTCTCATCATACCCTCTGCCCCATCTTACTCACATGCCTCCCTTTAACAGACTCGCCTTCTCCTTCAGTAGCTTCTCTTTATAGCCACTGTGTATCCCCAGACACATAAATACCCTCGAGCTCTGTACTTGTCCCCTAGTTAGATCTACGCTTAACACGCCTAAGGTTTAACTCACCGCCGCTGCAGTCATTCCACTCAGCGAGACCCGGACCTCTATGAGACGTCACTTCGCTCTTGAGGAAGTGCTCAACAGTTGGACTTTACACGTAGCGTAACAAAAGATCTAACTCGTCCCTGCCGCCCCTGCCTTCATCGCAGAAGGGCGAGACCAGTAACAAAACGGCTGATCACGATCAGTACCAAAGCTATCAACCTCCTGAGTCTTCCGAGGAAGAAGGAGAACCCGAATCAGGAGAGCAACAGTTTGAACCTGAATACGTTGAACCAACCCCACCGCGAAGAGTGTCGGGTGTTACACTATGCGTAAAGTCCAACTGTTGAGCACTACCTCAAGAGCGTAGTGACGTCTCGTAGAGATCCAGGTCTCGCTGAGTGAACGACTGCAGCGGCATTGAGTTAAACTCTAGGCATGTTAAGCGTAGATCTAACTAGGGTACAAGTACAGGGCTCAACGGTATTTATGTGTCTGGGGAAAACAAGTTAACTATAAGGAGAAGTTAACGAGGAGGGAAGGCGAGTCCATTAGAGGAAGGCGTCAGAGGAATAGGGCATAGGGCAGAGCGAGAGAGGAAGGCAACCAGGCAGGAAGAGGAAGGGGAATGAGTAAGACTAGGGCGAAGGGGAAGAGAGAAGGGAAGGCGGGCAACCCTCTATTCGGAAGGCTGGTGGCGCTCCGTGTACTGTTTATCGAAGTCTAGGATATCCTGCCACGTAGCGCGCTCAGGGGTCCTCCGCTAGTTCTCTGAGGTGTTGAGGAAGGTGGTAGTAGGAGGGATTGGGTGCGGGGAGGACGGACATAGGCTGGGGGGACCAGGTGACTCGGAAATAGGACTCTAAGAAGGAGGCGTGGCGTTCCTCTGCCTCTTCCGAGGGTAAAAGTGTAACAATACCCCCGGGACAAGGTTGATGTTCCGCATCAACAATTGGCGTTGTCGGCAGGGGCATGGTCGTCTTCCTCGGAGGAGGGGATTTCGATTGGGTGTCCGGCAGAGCCAGCACTTCGTTGTTCATTTTGGCGACCACCCGGAGGGCTTCCCTCGTCAAGGTGGGATGGGGACGAGGAGAGAGGGGGAGCAAGGAAAATGGTGGTGGGGGAGGTGACTGGTCCTGGGCATCAACGTTCTCCATGTCCATAGAGTCCGCAGTTCCCGCAGCGGCGGTCTGGGCAAGCGTGGACAGGATGTCCCGGCGAGAATTGACAGCAATGGCGATATTGGTATTCTGGACATCCAAGGAGGAAATGACCCTGCCCTCCACACTGAATACAATTGGCGCGCGAACCTCCTCAAGGGCATCGGTGTTCAGGTTGCCAATCCCCGAGGCAGTGAGGGCAAGTTGATCGATGTCGAGGTCGGGTCTCCACAGGCGGAGGGCTTGGAGCACGAGAGCGTACGCGGTTCAATCCCCCATCCATAGCATTCTGTCGGCGAGGGTGGGGTCGAGTTGGGGTGGGAGGGGGGATGGGGAGTGGTCTGGTCGCAGGCGGGGGGGTGGAGAGACGGTCTG
>JBBPKP010000591.1:0-11843 GCA_038089335.1 Boletellus aff. obscurococcineus | reverse complement strand
TGCAGTCCGCCCAATTCGGCGGCAAAGTCTTCGTCATCGGAGTCGGAAAACCCGAACAAGTGGTAATGTATCGCTCGGCTGGTAGCTATCGATCACATACCTTACCATTCGTAGTTCCCGTTCATGCACCTTAGCGCGAACGAAATCGACGTTAGCTTCCAATACCGGTATGCGAATCAGGTATGAATTCGATTTTATTCACTGGTCAGCGCTCGTGGGACACTTGCCAGTACCCTAAAGCGATTCGACTCGTCGCTGCTGGTCTCATCAATCTCAAGCCTCTGGTCACCCATCGGTTCAGCCTTGCAGATGCGGTATCAGCGTTCCATGTTGCCGCAGATCCCGCACAGGGATCTATAAAGGTTCAGATCCATGACTAAGTCCATGATTAAACAAGACATTGAAACTGGCGAATGGAGGACGCGCGGAATTATGCTGTCATTTTTGTAACTGAAATGTACTATGATAGTCTAAATGGAGTCCAGGTTGCCACAGCATCATGTGATCAACTCAATTAGGAACATTCAGTATTCAACATCAACCGTGCGGGCTGTTTTTGTTTTACTTCTTTTTTTGTACTCAAACACGCGCACATCACCCAAAGGCCGCTATGGCGAGCCCCACTAAAATTCGTCAACGAAAAGTGATAGGTGCTCCTCCGCGAGCGGAGAGTTACGACGGAGACGACGAGGATCACGTCGACGCGTTATATCGTAGTCCAGTGCGTGGTGCAGCCCTGTCCTCTTGACCCGTTACCCGATCGTGTTCCCTTGTAGCATACTCGAAGCGCGTTCGAACAGGCTTTGGACACCCCACAAGCAAGTGCTGCAGTCGTGGGTGTCCTCACTGCCGTCGCTTTCATGCTACGATTCTACAAAATTAATCAACCCGACCAAGTAGTGTGAGCATACCCGTTAATGACGTGTTGCTCAAAATCCCGAACTCATACATGCACTAGCTTTGATGAAGTTCACTTTGGCAAGTTCGCTTCCTACTATATACTTCGACAGTATTACTTCGATGTGCATCCGCCCTTCGCGAAACTACTGTTCGGACTTGCGGGATGGTTTGTTGGTTTTGATGGTCACTTCTCGTTCGAGAACATTGGAGACAGCTACGCTGAGAACCATGTGCCCTATGTCGGCATGCGTGCACTACCCGCCATTCTTAGCAGTCTAACGGTTCCCCTGGTGTATGCTATCATGAAGGAGACGGGATATTCAACCATTGTTGCTGCATTCTCTGCGTCCATTGTCCTGTTTGGTGCGTGCATGTTTTCTGTGTCGGATGTTTGCTACATCATAAGTTTCAACCTAGACAATGCACACATTGCGCAATCTCGACTCATTCTCCTCGACGCTACCCTCATATTCTTCATGACTCTCACAATCTACTCATATGTGCGGTTCCGTAAGCTGCGTTACTGGTATGTCCGCCGTTTCTGTGCATCAGTATGACACCGATTTTGTTACAGGGAGTTTTCGGTGGAATGGTGGAGTTGGCTCATTGCCACAGGGTTCTTCATGGCTTGCACCTGGGGTTCCAAGGTCAACGGGATCCTGACAGTCGTCGCAATTGGGATCGCTGTTTTGATCGATTTATGGGGGATATTGGATTATCGCAGGGGTCACACTATGGTTAGTGGTTCTGCCAGTTCCCGCGAGCTATTGCACAACCAAAATTTCTAGGAGTATTTCTGGAAGCATTTTGCAGCTCGAGCGGTTGGCTTGATTGTCATCCCATTCATCATATATCTTTCATTCTTCTATGTCCACTTTGCTATTTTGGTTCATTCTGGCCCAGGCGACACGTTCATGAGCCCTGCTTTCCAGCAAACACTCATTGGCAATGAGTTGCTAATGAGCAGCCAAGGTCGGGGATTAGCCTTAAAACATACTTCCTGTTCTGACACTTATTCACAGAGCTCACTTACTATGACGTTGTCACAATGAAACACAAGGATACGAAAGTTTTTCTGCATTCACATCCTGAGAAATATCCTCTTCAATATGATGATGGCCGCATTAGTACCCAAGGCATGTCACATTAATACATTGTAGGCACATCAACTGACCTATTTACAGGCCAGCAAGTGACTGGCTATGGGCATGACGACACGAACAACCACTGGCAAATTATCCCAACAAAAGCGTTACCTGAGGCCGGTCGTGGACGAGCTGTCCACCACGATGATGTCATCCAGCTGCTGCATGTGTCCACGCAAACGCTTCTCCTGACCCACGATGTTGCGTCACCCTTGATGCCTACCAATCAAGAATTCACCACATGGCCAAAAGATGATTTCACTCGTTATAACGACACGCTATTTACCCTTCATCTTGTCGACGGTAATCCAGGAGACGTGTGGAAGAGCAAGTCAAGTCACTTCAGACTCGTGCATGTGCCGACGAAGGTATCGATGTGGACACACTCAAAGCAGTTACCAGAATGGGGATTCAAACAACAAGAAGTAAATGGTAACAAGAATCCGACGGACAAAACGGCTGCGTGGTTCGTTGACGAAATAATTGAGAGCGACAGTGAGTTTGTCGTTTGGGAATGTAACAAGTTATATAAGTGTTATTTCAGGCAGTGACTTTTCTAGAGAAAACAATGTCCCGCGAGAGCCCAAGAAAATGAGCTTCTTCAAAAAATTTGCGGAACTACAGCTATTGATGCTCCAACACAATGCCGGTCTTACCGCGTCACACCCCTACGCCAGTGGCCCGATTAACTGGCCGTTCCTTCTGAGTGGTATCAGTTTCTGGACGGAGAACGATACACAGAAACAGATCTACCTCATTGGCAATATTATTGGATGGTGGACGTGTGTTATCGCCATCTCGATCTACGTGGGCATAGTTCTCGCTGATCTTCTGGCACGGCGGCGTGGACTCAATCCCATCCCTGATCGTAAGTCTATCGGTGCCTCCTGAGAGCTAGCCTGATGTTTCATGAAAGCCGTTCGCAACCGCTTATGGAACTCTGCGGGTTTTTTCCTGCTCGTGTGGGCCGTGCATTACCTGCCGTTCTTCCTTATGGGCCGTCAGCTCTTCATTCACCACTACCTTCCTTCGCATCTCGCATCGGCGATGTTAGCCGGCTCAGTGCTAAGCTTTGTCTTGTCTGATTCCATCAACTATCCCATATCTTTAGCGGGGCGCATGACGAGAATGCAACCTAGTCAATATGCAGATCTCGGGGTGAAGGGACCAACACTGGTTGGAATCTTTGCTGTTGCGATGTTCGCGATGTTCGTGTACATTTCTCCTCTCACTTTTGGGACACCAGGGTACGTCACTCGGGTACTTCCGTTGTTCCTTCTGCTGATCGAGATGCGCAGTCTTGATGGCGAGAGTGTGAACTCGAAGCGTCTCTTATCTTCGTGGACCCTTCATTTCGCTGCCAAGGTCACAAGTGATGCATTTTGATCAATTAAGGAACCGAGGCCGGCTTTGCCGGTGAAGACCTCGCTGAAGCCGAGCCGCGGTCGAGGGAAGTGATCGCCAGTGGGCGACCGACGCCAATTATTTGCTCTCACATCTTTTTGTCCATGCGACCTACTATACGCGAAGTTGCACTTTTTTTTATGTCCTTGCGTTCAACAAGGTACTTTTCATTAGAGCGACCGACGGTGCTGTACCTAGTAAATATTACTTTGCTGCCGCGACGGAAATTGACTAGCTGAGATTTTGATGCCGTTTGGAGTCATCACGCATGCCTAACAGCTTGTTCACGGACTTTACGACCACCTGGCAATATTAGCTTGAACAACCGGATACTGTTTTATTTCCAGGATGTTCAACGCCCCCCGGCTTGCGCAGCGATACGGCACGTCACCAATTAACGGCCTAGGAAGCAGCTTTGTCGATGAAAACCCACTTGCCATTTCGATTTACGACGACCCGTGGAGCACTGTGCCAACACCCTCCCCGCCGCCTATCAATGTCACAGCGGCCCCGGCATTCAGCTCGGTCATAGGTGAATGTCCGTGCATTGTGCAGCTCCTGAACTCATGCGGATGGTTCCAGCCGATGCAGTAGTCCCCGAGACGTACCATACTGCTTTCGCGGCGGTCGACACCACTAATTCGGGGGAGGTGTCGGTTAATGCTCTTTCGCGAGTCATTGCTACCTCTATGCTCCCAGCCGCAACCATCGACAGGGTAACGTCTTGGTTGCATCAGCTCTTCTAGTTGTTGATTAGTTTGGTAGATTGTAAATCTAGTTAGCTCGAAACCTCGCGTCTCGAGACTTGAGTTCTTTGTAGCGCTGGCACTAGTTGCCCTCGCGCAGTCGGAAAAAGGTGTGTCCAGCATGTTGTACTACGATGTGATATCCCGAAAGACGTCGCTAGCAGATATCAGCATCGAACAAGTGGCTGCCCTTGGCGCCGAGAACGATCTGCCCATCCCTACTCTGAATCTCGACGCACTACAACCCAATGCTTCCGCCTTCGGCACTTTGTACAGACAGAGTACCATCCGTTCTTCGGCACCTAGTTACCCCGCGGAAGACCCTTGGAATACCCTCCGACACGGTGGTATTACCTACCCTACCTCTGATTTCAGCTCGCCGCCGAACGCCACTACTATAGATGGTGCATCATCCACCTTGTCCGGGTCGGGCCTTCCCAAAGATTGGTGGAAAAAGCAGGAAACCGTCGCTGTCACCATTGAAGGGCAGCAAGGTCACCTTCTGAATAGGTACACCGTGTATGAGATTTCAACGGATGTGAGTGCCCGATACTCCCCTCTTGCCCGATGTCAGCCAATGAAACCACTGGTTATCAGCGGGGCCCTCCTGTCCATCGCCGTTATTCCGAATTTGCGTTCTTGTGGGATTGTTTGGTCCGACGGTACCCGTTCCGACTCCTTGCTGCGCTTCCACCGAAACGAATTCAGCGTCAGTTTTCAACACCATCGTTTTACTGGCTCCCTAACTGACCAATAGTGGCCTCCGACAGCCGATGCTGCATTCCTCGAGCAGAGAAGGTGTGTTGAATGACTGAAAAAATACTGTATTTTCCTAAGTGCGCCCGTCACTCAGGAAAGGCCTTGCGAGGTTCCTTGGTTCTGTGATGTGTGTGCGTTTGATGGTATGAATGAACTTCTCAATAAGTGATTGCAGAAACCACCCTGTGATCAAAGGAGATGGTCTCCTGTCTGTGTTTTTGACAGAATCATCCTTTGAGACCTGGCGCAAACATAATGCTATTGCTCTTGAGGAGGAATCTACCAACAAGCGGGTCGACCGAATGGAGGAAATGTCTATCCCTAGTGATTTAGAGGAAAAACTTGCGTAGGTGTCGAGTCTCTAGGATTCCTGAAGCATTGACTCCAGTATTGCAGAGTCGTCCGTGGAAAGATCAACCCACTGATTGAACAATGGCAGAAAATATGCATACTTGCGGAGCGTATCATAAAGAGACGTGAATCAGCTGCGGTATGGGTTCCACCGGCTTCTCGCCACACCTATATACCAGCTCACTCCATACTTCCCCTCTGGTCTGGCCTGTTGCTGAACTTTCCTGGTACCCGCACATCGGCATCGCCAATAACGCACTCTGTACGCACTGATGGCTCTTTTGAACTCGATGTGTCCGATGAGCAGGCTGACCTAGCACGCCTGACAAACGTTTTACGAGTCGTTGTTGAAGTCAATGAGAGATGTTGGAGAGGTGACATTTGCGAGCTTTGCGACGGCGTGCGGCAGGGAGTCGGTCGCATCGCCGAACATACGCAGCAGCGGTCTGATCTATTGGAACAGCGCGTACGTCGTCTCACTCTTGAAGTCGGAGCCAGATCTGACTTTAGCAGACACACACATTGTTATGGTCGACGTTGGAGTCCCTGAAGGTGATCTGGTGAATTTAATCACTCTGGTCTGTTTGCTTACGGCAAGTTACCAGAGTCAACGGGACCTCTATATAGCCATGCGGGATTTATTTGTCAGGCACGATCGTTTTGCGGTTGACAATGTCGAGCGCCTGAAGAAACGGGTGGATTCAAATTCGATGAAGCTCGAAGGAATCAAAGCAGCCCAGAAGGATGGGTGGCAAGAAGACGCTGATAGAGTGGTCGTGCTTATCGAGAAAGACCAGGCAACCATTGCGTCACTTCTCAACCGACGTGTATTCATCCGAGCATGGTAGGCTTATTCATATCACTCATGGGTCCCTGGCTCACCGAACGAAGCATGTGGCACGAACTACGTGTCGTGCTCCATAACAGGGAGAACGCGCTACTCTCAAAGCTGGTACAGACGCTGGTGCGCGAAGAGCAAGCGTTTGCAGATAGTGTTTTGGCCAACTGGGTATCACTGGGCAATGCTGTGGACGAGATGCCATTCGAATAATGATGACTAGCATCAGTACACCTAGCTTACACTGTCATAAGTTGTTTATGGACTAACTCATCGTTGTTTGGACGTCACATTCGGACCAGCCGACACCGAGTACAAATCGTACACCATGGACAGCGGCTTCGACGATTTGCTTGCGCCTTCACAAAGCATTCTCGAGCAGAACCCGTTTGAAGACCCGTTTGCCAAGCTACGCTCGGGCTCACCAGACCCTTGGTCTAGCTTCGGGCAGCAGCCGTCACAGCCTGCTCACTCCGATGTCGACTATTTCAAGTCAGGCTTCGAGGACAATCCGGGTGCGACACAGACGACCGAGTCCTACCTCACGAGTGTGCATGATGGCGGCGAGCAGAGCAACGTCACTGAGCCAGCTGATCCGCTGGATGCTGCCACAGTCACCGCAGAGGACCCCGGGGATGAGGAGGATGCTACCCAAAACGAAGCACATCCAGACACGACGGCCTTGCGGTCCCCTGGTTTTGGAGCACTCACTTCGAGCACGGAATCGTCTCATCCTGCGGAGCCGGAGCCCCGCTCGCCTCACCACGACACGGAGCCTTCAGTTCTGCCTGCCCACGAAGCCGGTCCCAGCGTCACGTCGTCGTACACGCAAGATCAAGGCCCGTCCCCTCGAGAGCCCACTTCCTCAACGCACACGTCTCCCGAGCGCGCCGTAGTCTCCCCTCTGGACCAGCAATCTCCTCCAAACGTTGATCGTGCATTTGCGAGTCTTGCAATTGGCGGCGAGAGCTATGGAGGATGGCAGACAGGATGGGGAAATCATGACCATACTGCGACTACTACGACTTATCCTACCTCAGTCGCTGCCGCGAGCAATGACGACGATGACGACGACGACACACCCATAGGCCAGACAGCGCGGTTCAGAAGTGCTGGGTCTCAGGTGGGTATTCCTTATTGCGATGCTGAGTCGCGATAGAATGCTGGCACTTGGGATATTTAGCCGTCTGAATCACCTACTCCGTCTAAACGTAGCGAAGGATCGATCTCACCTCTTTTTGTAATCTCAGTGGAGGATCCACAGAAGGTGGGGGACCCTATCAGAGCTCACACTCTCTATACCGTACACACTCGGGTATGTTGACACTTCCGTCTGATCTATCCATCTTGTTCGATATTCTCGCCGTTTATTACAGACGTCCTCTCCCCTCTTTTCTAAAGCAGTGTTCTCTGTTCTTCGTCGATATTCTGATTTCCTCTGGCTGTATGAAACTCTTTCGATGAACAATCCAGGGGTCGTCGTCCCACCAGCACCCGAGAAGAATCCTTTTGGGCGGTTCGACGAGCAATTTATCCAGCAACGGCGTTTAGCGCTCGAGAAATGCATTCAGAAGATAGCAAACCATCCTGTGCTGTCCAAGGACCCAGACCTAAAGTTTTTCTTGGAGAGTGACAGCTTTGCTTTGGATGTTAGTTTCCTTGATTGCAGTCTCCCTTAAGTAGCTTCTAGCCTTTTTTGTAGATCAAACACAGAAAGGCCGAGATGGCTCACGAGAAAGGGGGATTCATGTTATCGATTGGGCAGACGTTGACCGGTCCTCGGTTCCACGAGACGGACGAGGTGAGTGTAATGCTGCCCGCTAGCAGGTGTTTTGATACTCGCCCAGTGGTTTGAAAAACAACGCGCCTACCTTGACGGACTTGAAGCCCAGCTGCGTGGTCTGGTTAAAAGCATTGAGATAGTCGCAAAACAACGAGCTGGTGTGCATGTTTCTTATCGTCCCTTTGCCATTTTTGATGGCATGATAGAGTTGGCTTCTGCTACGGGCGACTTCGCGACGGCTGTTGCAGAGTTGTCGACATCCGACATCGGCGAACAACTGCAACAGTCGCTTGGTGTACTGGCCAACGTTGAGCGAGCAGTAGCAGAAGCCCAAAGTACGCAGTCGCAGCAGGATATGATGACACTTATGAGCACTGGTAAGTTTTCATCTTGAGACCTGCGAAATGGTATCTCATCATGGAACAGCGGACGAATACTCGAGGCTCATCAACTCCGTTCGGGTGAGTTTGGCTTATTACACCGAGGGTTGAGAGCCTGATGCTAAATCTGGCACAAAGCTGGCATTCAACTCCCGCGTACGAACATACATGAATTGGCAAAACGCTGAGGCAGAGGTGCGGCGGGCACGACAAATACACGAGCGCGCCCGGGCACAGGGGCGTCTTCCAACTGAGCGGGTAGGGCATACCGTTAGTTTAGTCAGCGAGGCAAGTAGCGCATTGGCTTCTATTGTTATTTCTGGTCGCATTTGTAACTGAAGCGGTGCGGTACACAGGCAGAGCGGCGCGCCCTGGATGCGAAGCACGAGTTCGACCAATGTTCCAAGCTGATCAAGTCGGAGGTAGCACGGTTCGAGCAGGAGCGGATTGACGACTTCAAAGACGCACTGGAGGCGTTCTTGAACGGGATGGTTTCACGGCAGAAAGAGGTGAGCAGAATGAAGCTCTGGTGAGAAATGGCTGACCAATGTGGGCACAGGTTATCACCGCCTGGGAGAACTATCAACAAGTGTTGCTGAAGCGAACAGGAGGGGGGGTAGCATAGGATATTACATAACATACTTTGTAACGCATCCAGTGAGCTGTTCCAGCATAGCCCAGCCATCGAGCTTGAACTCAAACCACGATGACGACAGAGGCCTCGCCTGTACCGCAAGCATGCAGCTGCGAGCTTCGGATAGAGGGCATGACTTGCGGCGCATGCGTACAAGTGAGTCGCTCGCTTTTCGTCTGCGACCGCACAAGTTACGTCGCTTGCAGTCGATTGAGGGAGCGCTCCGGACACAATCTGGCATACACTCCGTAAAGGTGGCCCTCCTTTCCGAACGCGCTCTCGTCGAATATGATCCAGCAGTGTGGACCACAGACAAGATCATCAGTGTAACGTTGGCCACATGCCGCGCCATCCCTCGCTTACCCTCTCTTGCACAGGAAATCTCCGACATCGGATTCGATGCCTCGCTGGTCCTCCAAGCTCGGTCGGACACAGTCACACTCCGAATATATGGCATGACCTGCTCGTCATGCACTTCTACCGTCGAGAAGGGCCTCCGCGACATACCTGGCGTCAATCATGTTGCGGTCTCTCTCGCCACAGAGTCCGCAAAGATCGACTTTGAGCCTGGGTTGATCGGTCCACGGGAGATGGTCGACAGAATCGAAGAGATGGGCTTTGATGCTCTCCTCTCCGATCAACAGGACGCTACTCAGAAGCAGTCGCTCGCGAGAACAAAGGAAATCCAAGAATGGTTTAGTCGTCTCAGATGGAGTATTGCTTTTGCCTTGCCCGTCTTTTTTCTCAGTATGGTTGCACCCCACATTACCCTCTTGCGCCCTGTTGTCAACTATCGTCTGTTCAACGGCATCTATCTTACCGACATCTTTATACTCGCGCTTACTACTCCCGCTCAATTTTGGATCGGTCGAAAGTTCTATCGCTCTGCATTCAAGGCGATCAAACATAGAAGTCCCACCATGGACGTCCTCATCATGCTCGGAACATCTGCAGCATATTTTTATTCTATTATTGCCATGCTTTTTGCAGCCGTCAATGCGACTCCGGGTTTCCGTCCGTATGTCTTCTTTGACACGAGCACCATGCTTATCATGTTCGTCTCGCTCGGCCGCTGGTTAGAGAACCGTGCAAAGGGAAAGACCGGTGCTGCACTTACAGATCTCATTGCTCTCACGCCGTCGATGGCCACCCTCTACACAGACGCGCCAGCATGTACTCAGGAGAAGCGTATCCCCACTGAACTTGTGCAAGTTGGTGATACAGTCAAGCTTGTCCCGGGAGACAAAGTGCCGGCGGATGGCACCGTGATTCGCGGTTCCTCTTCCATCGACGAAAGCGCCATCACCGGGGAACCAACTCCTGTTCTCAAACAGGCTGGCGACACTGTCATTGGTGGCACTGTCAATGGCCTGGGAACATTTGACATGCTCGTCACCCGTGCAGGCAAAGATACTGCACTTGCGCAGATTGTCAGACTCGTCGAGGAGACCCAGACTTCCAAGGCTCCTATCCAGGCCTTTGCGGATCGCGTTGCCGGGTACTTCGTACCGGCAGTAATCACCCTCTCCGCACTAACGTTCGTGGCATGGACGATCATATCGAACGTTCTCGGCGTGGAGGCGTTGCCTGCGATGTTCCATCGGCACGGGGCAAGTAAGCTTGCCGTGTGCCTGCAAATATGTATATCGGTGGTCGTGGTGGCATGTCCGTGTGCGCTAGGACTGAGTACACCGACCGCTATCATGGTTGGGACGGGGGTAGGGGCAAAAAACGGCATCCTAATCAAAGGCGGGAAAGCATTAGAAGCGAGTCGATCTATCAAGCGGATATTGCTGGACAAGACCGGTACAGTGACGGAGGGTAAACTCTCTGTCACAGGACTTGAATGGGTTCCCCCGCGGGTCGAACATCTGCCGAGTGAAGCTGCCAGGCTACGCGCGCTCGCGGTCGAATCCGCAGACGGGGTGACAACCCGCGCAGCCGTCATCGCAATGCTGTCGGCAACCGAGGCACGCTCAGAGCACCCGCTCGCCAAGGCCATCGCCGTATACGGCGGGGAACTTTTGAGGGAACATGAACCTGACGTACCCCAGCCTAGGGTAGAATCGTTCGAAAGCGTTCCCGGGGCTGGTGTCAGTGCTGTCCTCTTCCTCTCCGCATCAAAGTACACGCTTTTGGTTGGTACCGCCCGATTCGTCATGGCATCTGAAGTGGCGGCATTGCCTTCCGTATTGTCCAACTTCGAGGCAAGAGAAAGTTCCATGGCGCGAACAGTCGTGTACGTTTCGATGGGTCGCGGTTCTTCTCTTCCCGTTCCGATCCTCGCGCTGTCACTCTCGGACACGCCAAAACCTTCATCGGCGCAAGCTATCAGGGAGTTACGGAGGATGGGTATTGACGTTGGTATGATGACGGGCGACGGGATGAGCTCTGCAATAGCAGTAGCAAAGCAAGTAGGCATTCGACCTGAGGATGTTTGGGCAAACATGAGTCCCAAGGGCAAGGCTTCACTTGTGACCGAGACCATGAGGAGGGAAGGAGGGGGCGTCGCCATGGTATGTCGTGTATTGCTCGACACGTCCTGTGACCTAACACATGCGCCACAACAGGTCGGGGACGGTGTCAACGACTCCCCCGCACTGGTCGCGGCCACTGTCGGCATCGCCCTAAACTCTGGCACGTCTGTTGCCATTGAAGCGGCCGACATTGTCCTGATGCGATCCGATCTCCTTGATGTCGTTGCGGCGCTCCACCTTTCTCGCGCGATCTTTCGTACGATCCAGAGGAACCTTGTGTGGGCGTGTGTCTATAATGTGGTGGGGATTCCGCTAGCGATGGGGATGCTTCTCCCGTTTGGAATCTACTTGCATCCGATGATGGCGGGCGCTGCGATGGCGTTTTCGAGTGTCAGCGTGGTGACCAGCTCGTTGTTGTTGAGGCGG
>JBBPKP010000590.1:0-11844 GCA_038089335.1 Boletellus aff. obscurococcineus | reverse complement strand
AGCGGAGTATAGGAAAACGGAGTTCAACTCCGGAGTCTAGGGGTTGCGGATCGCGGAGGCGATGCCGGGGTTGCGCGAGTGCGGGCGGAGTTGTCCGGAGTTGGACAGGAGTTTTCGGGATATGACACAACCTTCAGCAATGTAGTCACAAAAGATGTCATCCATTAGTTGTTGGAAGGTGGGAGGGGAGTTGCAGAGGCCGAAAAACATCACAGTGGGTTCAAAAAGGCTGAATGGGGTAATGAATGCCGCCTTCCACTGATCTTCGGGTTTGATGTGTACATTGTTATATCCCCAGCATATGTCGAACTTGGTGAACATGGAAGAATCCTTTAGTTTGTCAATCAGTTTGGAAATAAGGGGTAATGGGTATGCATTTTTGATGGTGTGTTTGTTGAGGTATCGGTAGTCCTGACAGGGGCACAGGCTGCCATCCTTCTTTCCTACAAAGAAAAAAGGGGATGCTTGAGGGGATTTGGAGGGGACAATTTGTCCAGCGGTGAGGTGTTCTTCTATGAAGGTCTTACAGGCCTCTAGCTCCTTCAGGTTCAGCTGGTATGCCTTAGCCTTAGCAACCTGAGGGGAGAATAATTCTGCTACAATAATTTTGTGGTCATATGGTCATTTGGGTGGTAGCTTTCCAACAGGGGGTTCGTCAAACACATCTTTGAACTTGGCATACTCTGTAGGCAGGACAACCTCCTTGGTTCTGGCAGTTTGGGTGATCTGTGTAGAGATAGTGGCCTTTCTTAACACCTCCTCAATGTACTCACCTGGGGATTTTCCCAAGTACTTTGCAATATAAGCCTGGCGAGATCTGCCTGTGGAGTGGGGAAGGATTTCCAGCTTCTGGTTGGTCCAGTCAATGACTGGGTTCTGCTTCTTTAACCAATCCATTCCTAGAATAAAGGGGTCTTTTCTGTAGGCTATTACGTAACAGGTGAGCATCTCTTCATGATTGTCAATCATCAGGTGAACATCAACCGTTTGTCTGACCATCCCAGCCTGGTTGATTGTTCCATCTACATTTCTGGTGAGCAAGGGAGCAGGTAGTCATTTGGTTTTCCATTTGGAGGAGAGGATGAGATCTCTGTTGACAAAGGAGGAGGTGGTGCTGCTGTTAACCAGGGCAAGAGTTTCTATGATTTTTCCATCTTGTTCCAGGGTTACGGGGACTTTGATTGCCTTAGTGGTACAACTGGATACAAGTACAGTGGGAGGAGAGCATGATGTAGCTAATGCCCTCCCCATCCAAAATCCTGAGTGTCAACTCAGTTGATGGTCTGTTCCTCCTCAGGGGTTCCTCTGAATGCTATCTTCATAGTTTGAAGGATTTTGTCTTGTGTAAATGGAAGGGTTCCTAGGTATTCCGTTACCGGGGAGACGTTGGCAGATCTAGCCTTCTGTATGGGTTTCAAAAATTTCTGGCCTCCTCCCCAATGATTCGAGGATCAATAGCCCACCTGGTGGCAGACAAAGCATTTGTTGCTCTTCAGGTGTTCAGCTCTCTGGGCAGGGGAGAGGCAAGCGATGTCTACATCCATGGCATTTGGGTCAGTAAAGTGCCTATTCCTTTGGGAGGCTCAGGCGATGGGGATGTACTGGGATTGTGCTCATAGTTACCTGACCCTGATATAGCTCTGCTCAAAGATCCTAGCCTTCTTGATTCAGGCTTGCCAAGTCATCGGCTGAGGGTTGATCATCACTATCATATTGGCGAGAGAAGTGGAGACTCCTCTGTTTAGGATGTCGATTAAGATGTTGTCATGACCCATATCTAGTTTGCTGTGTCCTAGGGCTATTTCAAATGCAGCAATGAAATCATTGAAACTCTCTCGTTTCAGGTGGTGGGGTAGAGATCATTCTGTGGGATTGGGGTAGTTGATCTGTTTAATCAGATAGAGCTGGTTTCTGGCTTTCTCCTGCAGTCTGGCAGGAATAAATAAGTTGGTAAAAGTGGTTTCAAAGGCAGCCCATGTGGCTCCTTGTACTTTTGGGTACCAGGTTTCAGCGAACGAAGCAGGTCACCCTGGTCCCATCTTGTTTAGGCAGGTGAGGATCATAATCTCATTGTGGTTATATACTGAGGTGTTCATATAGAAGTAGGCCTTCATGGCAAGGAGCCATCTCTGGGCATTCTTGAACTTTCCATCAAAGTTGGTTAGTAGTCCAGCCTTTAGCTCGGACGTTCTGGGTACAGCAGGCACTGCAGGGACTGCTTGTAACTGCTGGGGTTGGTGCACCAGCTGCGCTTGTCCAGGTTGGTTCATTGGTGATCTGGTGGAAGAGGGGGTAATGACTTGTGCTGTGTTGTCAACTGTGTCAAGGGCCTCAAGTGCTGCATGGAGGGCTGCCTGTGTGGTGGTAAAGACAAGAGGAGGGGAAGGGGCTTGGGTGATGGTTTGGAAGGTGGGGGCAGTGGAGGTCTGGGTGGATAAGGGATTTCTTGTGGGTCAAATCTGGGGAGTGGAGAGTGGTGGCAGTTCAAGGGATAACACAGGTGCAGCAGGCAAGGTGGTGCTAGGTCCCCTTTGTCTTCCCTGTTGAAGGAGAGGGTTCAGCAGCAGTGGTCTTTCTAACACTCTTCAGGGCAGGGGTGGCTCAATGAACTCAGGTTCAGAGTGGGTCTCTCCTTCTTGTTCCTCCTTGGAGGATTCAGGTAGTCTGTAGCCTTGGTATTTGTCTCTGCTAGACGTTCTGTCAAATGGTCTCGCCCTTCTGCCTGAAAGCAGAGGTGACTTGGATGAGCTAGATCTTTTGTTACACTATACGTAAAGTCTAACTGTTGAGCACTTCCTCAAGAGCAAAGTGAAGTCTTGTAGAGGTCCTGTTATGCTATGCGTAAAGTCCAACTGTCAAGCACTTCCTCAAGAGCAAAGTGTTGTCTTATAGAAATCCAGTCTCGCTGAGTAGAACATCTACAGCAGTAATGAGTCAAACTCTAGGCGTGTTAAGTATAGATCTAACTAGGGAACAAGTACAGAGCTCAAGGTATTTATGTGTCTGAGGGAAAACGAGTTAACTATAAAGAGAAGTTAACAAGGAGGGAAGGCGAGTCTGTTCGAGAAGGTGAGGGCATAGGGCATAACTAAGAGGGAAGGCAGCAGGGCGAGGGGTTTGTCTAGAGAGGAAGGCCACTGAGTAAGACTGGACAAAGGGGTGTGCCCCTAAGTGGGAGGCGGTCGCCTGGCAAGGTACACGTTGTCGAAGTCTAGTACGTCATGCCACATAGCCCCCTTGGGGTTGTCGACAAGATCATGAAGATGGGAAGGAAGATGGTAAGTAGAAGGGGTGACATCAGTGGATCTGCTCATGGGTTGAGAAGACCATCAGAACTGGAAGTAAGACTCTAGGAAAGAGGCATACTGGTTCTCCTGCTGCACCAAGGAAGAAATTATAACAGGTCCAGTCTCGTTGATCGCTGCAGAGATCCAACAGTGCTGAGTTAAACTCTAGGCATGTTAAGCCTAGATCTAACTAGGGAACAAGTACACAACTCAAGGGTATTTATGGGTTTTGGGAAAACAAACTAGCTATAAGAGAAACTAGCAGAATGGGGAGGCAAGTCCAGAGAGGGAAGGCAGAGGTGGAGGGTTAGCATAAAATAGGCAGGCGGCTGAGTAAGGCAGGGTGAAGGGCATATGAGGGTGGAAGGCGAATGAGTAAGACAATAGGCACTTAAGGGGAAGGCAGTGACCTCACGGGATACTCATGGTCAAAGTCAAGAACGTCCTGCCAAGAGGTGGATAAGGCATCATCGACTAAGTCCCAAAGGTGAGGAGGGAGATGATAGATGGAGGGTTCTACTGGGGGGGAGGTCATAGGCTGGGGGCTCCACCTAACATTAAAGTAGGTTTCAAGGAAGGAAGTTCTTCTGGCTTCAGCGGCAGCATCAAGCCGATCACTACTGGAGGAGGGAAAATTTGTAACAGTTACTCAATGGTTATGCCAACCATATGTCATTCTACATTGTCACTGAGTTGCAAACAGGGTAATGTCATGCTGACATACATATATTTTTGTCCAGATTACATTATGTTTGTGTCATCAGAGCACTCAGGCTGTTGTCCAGCTCCTGGTTTTCAAGCAGTGCTCTGGTTAGGTAATACCCAAATTGTGGTGTAGTATGATATAGTGAAGATGTGAAATATAAATATAATTACATAATTTAACCTGTCATGTGATCTAATAAGTCTGCAGAGAAAATGATGGGAGCATAAAATTAAAAAATTAAAAAGTTCTAATTGCCATATGTGCACACTCAATCCCCCCCATTATGCTTGCCATTGTCTGTGCCCATTGAATATCATGCACTATTACAATATACTGTAACATGACAATGACCACCACTTTGCCCTTTTTTTCTGCCATAGCATAAGTTGTGAACAAGGTTGCTGCCAAATCTTTGGCTGTCCTTCTAGCTTGCTGGTAGCCCCAGTGAATGAGGAACAGATGCAAGTCTAAACTTGTTAGTGACCAGAACCAATTGCTGTGATGGACCAAACATGTGCTAGGCTTCATCATCCTACAAACAAGCCATCCAGGCTCAAGCAGTTCGGCACATACACTTAGACAAGCTCAGGTCGTAGACGAACCCAGACAGGGACGAACGCACGCATTAAATATTAAATACTAAGGACGGACAGATTAGTACCAGTAGAGATACCCGACGACGACAACCAAACGAGAGGAGAGAGAGAAGCTGTCCGAGTCATCGACGCACCCCCCCCCCAAAAAAAAAGTCCCCAGAACGAAAAAGGACAGGATCGCGTAAACCCTATCGGGCGCGCGGCTATCAATACGAGAATATCATCAACCACGGGTTGAGCACGATCTACGCCGAGCGGTCAGCAACCCAGCAACGAGAACGCAACATAAAGCAGCCTCACAGGAAAGAGTATATGACACCCCACGACGATCCTAGCCGACGGGTCGTCAGTACACCCCCAGAGTCACACGAATAGCACGCACGCAAGCGGAAGCACCACCGCCCAGTCGAACGCGTCCACCTGCCATCCCGCTGGCACGACCCCGACGCGCGAACTCAACACGACCATTCCTGCCGCTGTGAGCGTCGACAAGACGAGCGCGATCCGGAATCGGCGCCAGATCTTGGGCACCTCGAGGAAGAAGTTGGAGCGCTCCACCTCCTTTTTCGTCGCGCCCCAGGTGATGTTGTACGAGAACAGGTGGGCGAGCAGCGCTTGGGACAGGTGGATGCTCAGACCGCCGAAAAAGAAAAAGCTGGCACTTGGGGGTGAGAACGAAGACAGGGACGGGCACGATAGGCGACGCACAAAAACGGGACCCATTTCAGGTTTTCGGTCAACGAGGACAGCAGGCTGCGATGTCCGAGACGATACTCGAGCAGCGTAAAGCCCAGATTGCCCAGTCCGGGAAAGACGACCGTGCAGGCCAACCAGACCTCGAAACTGTGCAAGAAGAAACCGTCGATTTGGAATTGGAATCCTAGAAGGAGGAAGTTGAGCAAGGACAGCATCGCCGCCGCAGCAATGCCATCTAGCAACGTCGTCAACGTGGCTGTCACAAGTTCCCCGGCGATAATCACTTACAGTACGAAAACATGTCTAGGAGATGACATCAGCCAGAGAAACACAAGAGCATGCATGACACCTCACAGGCCATCATGGCAAACTTGTAGTGGACTGGCGCGCCAGACCAGACAAAGATGCGGAGCTGCTTCGCGATCGGACCCTTGCGCCACCATTCGATCAGTGGATTGAAGATGAGTTCGTTACAGCCTAGCGTGCTCGCCTTCAGCATCGAGACCGTCGTTCACTCAATCCAAACACAATTACCATATGAATACTTTTGCCAGCGGTTAAGTTCGTCATCGACGGTCAAAGACACGCCTTCCTTGAAACCTCCGTTCGAGTACGTCGCCCAGCGAATGGTATACCCTTTGAGCTAACAAACTTGACATTCAGACCGCCGATCGTCGAGGTGTAGGCGGAAACGGTCACCTGGAGACGCAGCGCCATGTCAAAGTCTTCGGACACGTTTGACTCTGACCAGATCTTCTTCTTTTCGTCCGCAGGATCGATAAAGGCGGCGTCTTGGAGAGCAGACCAGCGTAGGAACGCGTTGTGTCCTACGAATGGTGCGACCTCCCCATTTGCACAGCCAACCGAGATACACTTGTTGATCCTGCGCGTAAAGTGTGCGATCCCGTTTTCAAAGTAATGGTGCGCAACCTGCATGACGTCTGGGTGGAGGCCACGTCAGCCGTGCGCAATACGAAAGAGGGATAGATGACCTGATTCGTGCTGAATGATGGCGACTTCCGGACACTCTGCGAGTTCCCGGGCCGCATCTCGCAGACAGTCCTACACCCCACGCGCATGAGCAAGAATAAAGCAAACGCAGGCAGTGCTGACCTCTGGCACGATCGTGTCCGCATCAACAATGAGGATGATCTCGCCGATTCGCAACGATTTCCCGTTCGCAGCCCACGGACGCCACTTTCCTCCAGTCTCCTCAAACGTCTCCTCGACGGCCATCTCGAGCGCCTTGTCTTCGAGCGACTGATCCGCATCCTCTTCCAATTCGCCCCGCTCCACCGCCTCCTCGAGCACTTTCAGGTGTTTCTCCAGCTTCATGCTGAGCGCTAGACCATAGTTCATGTTAGACGCCTTCTTGAACCGCCCAGCCCGTTTGAAGCCTTCCGGGGAGCTGTCGTGCTTTGGACGGGCGACCCAGCCAATGTTGTGATTAGCGTAGAACGCGGTCCGCTCCTGGCGCTGCTCCTCGCTGATAACCTGCATGCCATCTTCGTGAACAAAAATGGACGATGTACCACCTTGTCGGGCATAAGTTTGCATCGCCTTCTTGAGCGAGGCCACAGAGGGTGCGCTGTGACGTCGGATCAGAACAATAGAACCTAGCACATATGGCTCATAGAGACGCACATGGTCTCCGTCAAGCTTTCCTTGAACACCGGAAGTTCAATAGTGATGTGAGGCAAGGCAACGTCCACCTCTCTATTTGGCCTGGGACGGACCGCAGAGTAATACTTGGAATTTTCGTGATACTGGGCTACGGGCCCAAACCTGAGGAGCGAACTCGGCACGCATTGGCATCAAATACCAAAGGTGACTCACACTAAGGAAAGGTTTCCAACCAGTTGAAGGCAAAAGAACTATTCTCAACTCAGCGATGCGTCTTCCGAGAGTAGTCGAACGAACGCACCAGTGCGACAGAGAACAGGAACGGGGTGGTGACCATGAGGGCAAAACGGGTATAGCTGCTGTCTAAAATCCATTCCGCGAGCAAGACAGCAAGTCCACTTCCAATAAAGACTGGGAATGGAAATGAGTCTCGAGAAAGAAAATGGAGCATACGGCCTACAGATAGACAGTGCGACTGCGAGTCCGCAGTAAAAGGGGGCATAGAGACGAATCGGCCGTGGTTCTACCTTCAGCGGACCGTCTTTCTCAGGATCTGACGATACGGCCGGTTTTGGAGTCGACCACCAGTTCCAACGCCACGCAGATTTTGGCTTGGTGCGCTCGGTATCTGCCGGTCCCTTTTCAGTAATGGGGACTCCTTCGACGGGAGGGGCGTCCGTCAGGTTCACATTCGAGGTCACCGTCGAGTTCAGTGTCGAAGGACCCACGGAAGCAGCGGGTGTCATGCTGTGGCGTTGTCTCCAGACGAGCTTGATCATCTTCTCCTCCAGTTCCTGGCAGAGCGGCAATATGTTCTCGAAATTGTCGGCCCACACGACGATGACACATTCCTCTCGCTGTTAAAAAAGGACCGAGGTGAGCTGATGGCATTTGAATGAGATGCGTCTCCTACGATGAACGCGCCACATTGTTCCTTTTCGGCGCGAGGTAAATCACCCATGGTATCAAACACTTGAATCTTTGTGTCCGAGTCGATATACATGGAGTGGTCATTGGGTCCTCTGTGTGACGTTCGTACTCGGCACAAAAAGGGACGCGAAAACGAAAGACGTACATGGTCCCAAAGGCGGCGTGCACGGCAGCGCTGCGAATCTTGACCGCAACGATGGGATTGAGCAGTCTGACTGCTGCTTCGAATGGGGCCAACAGCGGGTTGTCGTAGGGGAAGAGTCTAAAGTGACCTGTCTCTGTGCGAATGCAGACGCCAGTCGCGATCTGTTCTCCCGCAGGCCTGAACCATGCTTCCCCTTGTGTCTGATATCGACAGCGTGAGGGCTGGACACCAAGTCGCGCGGGGGACACACCTGTTGATATACGTGGTGAAGGAGGGCGTCGTAGGGATCGTAGTCCAAGTTGGCGGCCATCGCGAATGTGCGGAAGGAGGGAGATGAAGAGTATAAGAGAGCGGAGGTGACGGAACGCGTGTAGGACCGATAGTATTCCCGCCGTCACGGTCTATGCAGAGGTCAGCATCAGAATGTTGGACCTTTTTTTCTCTTCCTTCTCGTTTATTAGATGGGCGAGGCGCAGCAGTTGCGCTTCCCAGGTTCGTGATGAGGCACGGTGCACGTTGCCAGAAAATGGCACGATAGAGCTAGATATGGGCAGTGCATGGCTTCGAAGGATTTCCATTCGGGGCGTGGAATGCACGAAGCGAGCGGCGGACTCACGAAAAAAGGCACAAGGGGAGGATCAGAATAGGACCGGAGGACTTCCGCGTCAATGACATGGAGGCTGTTTCTTATCGCCAAGCGGTATTGGTCCACGGTGACTAGATGAGCATTCGGGCGCGCCTAGCCATGACCGCGCTGATCGCACGGTATATCAGGAATCAGCGGGCACGACGAGATGGTGGTGATGGTAAGGCACAAGGTCGACCATCGTGCGGGGCCAGTGGCCCATGGACCGACGGACATGACAAAACCGTGGGAACAATTATTTCATTGGCCTCGGCACCGCTCTCGGCACGATGAAACATGTGCACCAGTTCCGCCCAACTGAGCTGAGCGACATGCCAGCCAGGCAGAGACTCGACTGAGCTGCCCTCTCATTCACGTACGCGCACTCGCTGTACCCACACGCACGCATGCTGCACACGTTCGTGCGTGCAAGTACATACGTACATGCGATCTGCGGGTGCAGTGCCACGGGGTCATGCCGTGACAGTACCTGCCAATCGCCATCACTGTCAAGGTGACAGTGCGGTGCCAATAAGTCCCTGTGCTCGGCGTCCACTCGACCAAGGCCATTGACCGACCGGGACCTGGTCGCCTTCGCTACCGCTCATAATAACGTGTAGTGTGAGCGACGATCGACGCTACGCCAAACAGGGTTGGTTCGTTGCATTGCGCGTCCCTCCTTCCTGCGAATGGCACACCGGGCCTCCTGAGGTGTCGTCTGCGCGTTCATCGCATCAGCGCTTGGGAAGCGCAACCACGTCGGCCCCATTGGCGTTCATTAAAACCGGGAACATGGGAACACATCCAACCCACGGTCGTGACGTCGTACCTACGCTGTCACCGAGCGAGGTGGTTCCGTGGACTCGCTCGTACACAGGCCCTGGCGCCCCCAAACGGAAACATTGGAATGCACAGTAGCCCGCTGTCAGCGTGAGCAGGGCGGAGACAATGGACGACTCTGGCGCCTAACGTACGGTACCGCCCACGTCATAATGAATACGCAACGCCCACTCCGGATGCCATCATCCGCAGCGCATGGCACAGCCCGCGTCAACACACGTACACAGGCACATGTCAAGCGACAAGCGACGATCGATGCCGCACAGGGCTAGTCCCGTGGCACCCGACAGGCCGGCGCCCCTCGCTACATAGTACTTACACATACTGTAGATGCGTTGCCTTCCTTTGCGACGTCTGACTAGGTTCGCCGCACGATTTCGTTCCTGATAACCCACACCGCTTCAGCGGTAAGAAGTAAAAGACCGCGCTAGATGGCCTTTGGTTCCCACAATAACATGTCATGTTCGGCCGACGGCGCGACCGCCACAACTGCCACGGTTGCCAGAAGAAGTGTTGACCTTGCGCCCGCTCGCAATCCAGCTCGCGTGCCCTCCACTACCACGCCATGCGTCGGGCCACTTCGTCCCGACGGTCCTGTCCGCCCGATCAAACACACTCACACAACCGAGGATGGAAAGTAATATATAGCATAGTGTGTGTACGAGTACGAGTACGTGGCGACGGGCCACCATCCAATATACGATACGCAGTACTCGAAAAAAAAAAAAAAGAACGTGTCAAAGCGGTCCGCGGATAAAGAAAGAAAGGGAGGGGGGGGAATTGTTCCAGACAAGACAAATGAGCGTACACGCGCGGCTCCATCTCCAAACGATAACTTAGTCTATGTACTCGGTCCCCAAAAAAAAAACCGTTCGATCCCGTCAACGAACACCGACCGTCGGATCAGTACGAGAATATCATCAACCAAGGGTTCAACACGATCTAGCCCCAGATTCAGCACACCCTCTCACGACCAACGACGGAGCGACCCACCGGAAACAAGACGTGACAGCCCGCGACCAACGCCAGCGGAAACTCGACCGCCCAGTACGTCCCCGGTATCTGCCATCCCGCCCCAACAACTGCCTCCAAACTGAGCACGACCATCGCGCCAAAGCACCCGAATGCGACCGCGAACGCGAGCCAGAACCGCCGCAGGATCCGGGGCACCTCTTGAAAAAAGTTGGACCGCTCCACCTCCTTCTTGGTCGCGCCCCAGGTGATGTCGTACGAGCACATGTGCGCGAGGAGCGCGACGGACAGGTGCACGCTCAGCCCGCCAAAGAAGAAGAAGCTGGGCGGATGGTCAGCGTGGGGAGAGAGAGAATGAGGAAAAGAGACGCACAAGAACGGGATCCACGTCGCGGTCTCGACGATCGACGCCATAATGTTCCGGTGCCCGAGTCGGTACTCGAGCATAATGTAACCCAGGTTGCCCGACGCGGGGAACACGGCCAGGATCGCCAAAAAGATTTCGAAGCTGTGCAGGTAGTAGCCGTCGGTCTCGATCCCGAACCCGAGAAGAAAGTAGTTGAGGATGGAGAGCATCGCCGACCCCGCAATGCCATCTAGACGATCGGAACATCAGTGGAGAAGGGTAGACATTGGATAAATGCGCCCACAGTACGAAAACATGTCTGGCAAACAAGAATGATGAGATGACCGCGCGCGAAAACAGACAGGACTCACACGCCATCATGCTCAGCTTGTAATGAATCGGCGCATCAGACCAGACAAAGATGCGCAGCTGCTTGTTGATCGGACCCAGGCGCCACCACTTGATCAGCGGATTGAAGATCAGCTCGCTGCATCCTGGCCGCACGACCGCGTGTGAGAACCGATGCCGTACGGCAGGCATGCGCACGCACCGTAGGAATACTTTTGCCACCTGTTCAACTCATCATCCACCGTCAGGGATACGCCCTCCTTAAACCCACCCTGGGAATACGTCGCCCACCGGATCATGTAGCGTTTCAGCTGGATCCCAAAATAACGATGAGCGACGCCCCACCTCTCGAGGGCAAGGGGCAGGACGAAACGCACCTGGAGCCGGAGTGCCATGTCAAAGTCCTCGGACACGTTCGACTCGGACCAAATCTTCGTTTTCCCGTCCGCGGGGTCCACGAATGCGGCATCCTGCAGCGCCGACCAGCGAAGGAACGCGTTGTGGCCCACGAACGGGGCCACCTCGCCGTTGGCACAGCCGAGCGAGATGCACTTGTTGATGCGCCGCGTAAAGTGCGTGATCCCGTTCTCAAAGTAGTGGTGCGCGACCTGCATCACGTCCGACTCGTGCTGGATGATCGCCACCTCGGGGCTCTCCGCGAGCTCGCGCGCTGCGTCGCGCAGACAGTCTTCGGGCACGACCGTGTCCGCGTCGACCAGCAAGATGATCT
>JBBPKP010000589.1:0-11859 GCA_038089335.1 Boletellus aff. obscurococcineus | reverse complement strand
TTGTCCCTATTTGTACACTACCATAACAGGTGTGGGAACAATGTTCTATGTAAAGGTATGGCTATGCAATAGATATGAAATAGAAGTTAATAGAATGTAATAGAAAGGGACAGCCTGACATAGCTGTATACTGCCCTGCAGTGCCTGCATAGCTGTTTATGAAGCAACCACTAAACCCTGAATCCTCAAGACTCGGGTCGTAGCGCTCTGATATCCTACTACTGAGTAGCTAGTGGGTACAAAGCCTTACCCTGGGCAAGGCTAGGGAATATAGGTCCCTAGTGTTCACTATTCAGAGGCTGTTGTGGGAAGGAACAAGAGACTTTTACTGGAGGACGTCCAGCAAAGAGGTCTGCCTTTATATACTACTCTAATGTTTGTACATGTTGTGGTACAATTACTATATAGGGGAGTCATGTGACTAGGGTATAGGGTATGGCGCCATATCGCGCCATTATGACGTCAGATGGTGCGATGTGGGCTGACTAAAATATAGTGGTAATTAGTAATATCTTTGTAATACAATGATGTCATGATGATGTCATAGGCTGGCCTGGACTATGATGTCATGGTAGTTCGTTGGAGACTAAGTGTCCCTTGTCTTGATAGATCGTTACTGTGAGTATGATTGGTTGGAGATTAGATAAGATAAGGTGGAAGTGTAAATAGGTGCAAAGTAAAATGTGAAAGTATGATGTCATAGGGGTCCTTCGTGGGAGAGTGACATCAAGTGTGGGAAAGTCACGTGACTTGTCATGTGACCGTGGGAAAGTAAATAAAATTGGTACTGTTAAGATGAGAAAAATGTGGAGAAAAAGAATATGATATTCATTTCGTAACAGTTTATACCCTTTATAGATAAATGAGTGCTGCAAATAGATATATGAGAAATGGAAGAGAAGAGGAGCATCACCATATGTGATGCGCATGTTGCATAGGTATGCGCAGCATGGGTATAGGGTGTGATGTCATGATGACATCATAGATAAGAGTCTGGAATGATGATGTTAGTGGTCCAGACTGTGACATCATAGATAAGGAATAGGTCCATCTAGACAGTAGGTCTAGCCTTGTAATATTGAATGTTCTAGATGTGAATAGGTGAAGATGTGAAAGTGTGACATAGTGAAGAGTGAGAGAGTGAAATATGAAGGTAATTACGTAAGGTGTCATGTGACCTGTCACATGACCAATATAGGTTAGTGGAGAAAATGATAAAAGAATGAAAAATTAAGTATTAGTATAGGGCAATGTTGCCGTTTGCAACAGTGGCTCCTCTAGGAAGAACTTGCATCACTTGGCTTAGCAGTCTCTGATAATGACTATTGAGATTTTAGGATTTCTATTAATTATTCTCTTTCTATTCCTGAAATCACTTAACTGATCATGTGATGGCAGTCATCTGATTTTGACACATGGATGGCTGTTCTATCTGATATTGTCTCCATTTAGTTATATCACACTATTCAACATTAGTCATTAGGCTGGGCTCTTGACTAATTTATGATATCATACTGATGTCATGAGGAGTTGTTATGTTTTCCATGTCTGACCCAGAACCACTCCACCTACTTCCTGAATGGATGGTCAGGGAGTTGACCACTGGCATCGCATTTCCTCCTTGCTCCCATCATCTTCCCACCTCTCTTTGTAATGAACCACCATTCAATGAGTGGAGGGACTGTAACATGCATCTCATGTGGGACAATGTTCTAGACTTCACATCCTATTGGTAGACAGCTACCTCACATACCTGATGCTTTCCCTTTTTGTATGCATTCTTGATCCAACCTCTGCTTATGTTTCCTTCCCTGAATAACCAGACTCACTTACTCGTTCTGTTAGTTTCTCTTTATAGCTAATGCATGTTCCCCTTGTCCCATAAATACCCTTGAGTCATATACTTGTACCCTAGTTAGATCTACACTTAACACACATCTTGTCTTGCTCATTCCCCTGCAACTTGTGGTGACCAGCGAGACCAGGAACTCTATGAGACTTCACTTTGCTCTAGAGAAAGTGCTTGACAGTTAGACTTACATGTAGTGTAACAAAAGATCTAACTTGTCCAGGCTGCCCCTGCTTTCTAGCAGTAGGGTGAGACTATTGACACTATGTCACAAAGGGGAGAATACTGAAGCTACTGACCCCCCAGCTTGTCCAAAGATAAGGAGCAAGAACAAGATAACAATGAATATCAGTCTGGGCCAGAGGAAGTTGTCCTCCCCCAACCCCTGCCACACAGACTTACTGGAAGGGCACCCCCACCACCGAACCCTCTTCTTCAACTGAGAAGACAGAGAAGACCCACTACTTTATTGCCTGCTGCCTCTGTTCTGTCTATCAAACCACCCACCATCACCACCCCTGCGATTCAACCCCAGAGAAATCCCCTATCTGCTGAGACCTCCCAGAACCTAACAGTAGTCCCTACCCCCATTAAGATTTCTCAACCTCCCACCCCACCCCTTTTCTTCACCACCACCTAGGCAACCCTATACAGGCAGCACTGGAAATGAATTCCCCACCACAGCAAGCAGCACAGCTTCCCCAGATCCAGCAAGTGCCACTGGCACTGGCACCAGCATTACTGGCAGGACCCTGAGTGTCTGAGTTAAAGGCTGGAATATCTGAGAACTTTGATGGGAAGAGTGAAGGTGCCCAGAGATGGATACTTGCCATGAAGGCCTACTTCTATATGAACCCAACCATCTATAACAGTGATGAAATTATGATCTTGACTTGTTTAAACAAGATGGGCCTGGGATGCCCAGGAGTGTTTGCCAAGACTTGGTATCCTAAGGTACAAGGAGCCACCTGGGCCACATTTGAGGCAGCATTCACCTTGTCTTTTATCCCTGCTGAATTGCAGGAGAGAGCCTGAAATGAGTTATACTCTATCAAACAGATCAACTACCCAGATCCTGCCAAGAAGAAATTTCCCCCTTTCAGAAAGAGAGGGAACTTTGATGACTTTGTGGCCATATTTGAAATAGCAGTAGGATGAAGCAAGCTAACCACAGGCCATGACAACATCTTAATCAACGTACTCAATAGGGGAGTACATGGATCGCTGGCTAACATGATGACCACTATCAACCCACTGCCTGTCATCTGGCAAGATTGGATTGACAAAGCCAGGGTTTTCAAGCAGAACATCATTCACCTTAGGTAACTGCATAGCTGAAACCAATATCTCCCTTTTGGAAAGAACTTGCAAAATGGGAGGAGCACCAACCTGAATGTAATGGATGTAGATGTAACCAGACTCTCCCCTGCCTAGAGGGCCAAGCACATGAAAATGAACAAATGTTTCATGTGCCACCAAGTAGGATGCCGATCCAGAAACCATTATGCAGGAAGCTCCAGAAATCCTCATCCCAAGGCACAAACTGCAGAATTGACCACTGTCAACGACTACTTGTTGTTTGTCAACAAAGACTTGGTTGCAACAAACAGATGGAAAACCAAATGACTCCCCTTGCCCCTCTTAGCCTGGAATGTTGATAGCACCTTAAACCAGGCAGGAGTAGTATGCCATACTGTTGACATTTGGATGATCATAGATAACCATAGCAAAGAACTCTCTTGCTATGTAATAGCTTGCAGAAAAGACCCCTTCATTCTTGGGATAGACTGGTTGAAGAAACAAAACCCCACCATAGACTGGACATGACAACAATTGGAGATCCCAAAGTTATTAACAACCAGAGATGACCAAGCATACATTGCCAAGTACCTAGGAAAGTCCCTAGACGGTCATATCCAGGAGGCCCTTCAAAAGACCATGATATCTACCTCCCTCACCCAGGCAGCTGAACCAAAGAAAGTTACCCTGCCTACACCTTATACTGAGTACAGGAACGTCTTTGAGGAACCCCCTGTGGGACAACTACCTCCTGAACGACTGTACGATCACGAGATTCTCCTTGCAGACTCCTTCTCCCTAAGAGTGGCCAAGGTGTACCAATTAAATCCAAAAGAGATGGCCACATGCAAAGATTTCATTGATGAACACCTAAAAGCTGGAAGGATCATGCCATTAAAGTCCCCCCAGGCTTCTCTCTTCTTTTTTGTAGAAAAGAAAGATGGCTCCCTCTGACCATGTCAGGATTATTGGTACCTTAATGAACACACCATGAAGAATGCCTACCCCTTACCCCTAATCTCTGAACTCATCGATGAGCTTAAAGACTCATCCATTTTCACCAAATTCAACATATGATGGGGCTACAACAACATATGAATTAAGAAAGAGGACAGGTGGAAGGCTGCTTTCATTACCCCCTTCAGTTTGTTTGAACCAACTGTAATGTTCTTTGGACTATGCAACTCACCACCTACCTTCCAATGCCTTATGGACAACATTCTTATTCATTCCTCCTGTGCAGATGTCCACACTGAATGCACCAGGAAGGTACTCCAATGCCTCTGAGAACATGCCCTATTTCTAAAACTCTCCAAGTTCACCATTGACTTAGACACAGTGTTATGTTTTCTGTATCTAACCCAGAACCACTCCACTTGCTACCCGAATGGATGGTTGAGGAGTCAACTACTGGCATCAAACTTCCTCTTCACAACCATCACCTTCCCACCTCTCTTCACAATGAACTGCTATTTAACTAGTGGAAAAACTGTGACATGAACCTCACATGGGATGACGTTCTAGATTTTGCATCCTATTGGTAGATAGCTACCTTGTATACCTGGTACCTTTCCCCTTTGTATATGTGTTCTCATTCCAGCCTCTGCTTATGTTCCCTTTCTGTCATATCCCTGTCCTCACTGCAGTCCAACTCCAGTGCTCCACACCAATTCTGTCCATCACCTCTGCCATTCCTCCCTCCAACTCCGCAACTCCAGTGACTCCATTTCCTTTCCTTTCCCAGACACTCTTGCTGTGCGTCTATTCTTATTTAGTTCTGCTTATTTAGTTGTTTCTGACCCGGTGCGCAGCTCTGGACATGTTCCTTCTCTGTCCTGTCTTACTAATCCATCTCTCTGTACTCTTCCATTTTACCTTAGAAATCCGCAGTACTCTATCACTAATCCTTTCACCAACTCTGTAGAATAATCTAGAGTACTCCATACAATTCTGACTCCATAGTATAAATACTGTAGAACTCCGTCCTGTAGTCTTTAGTTTGGTTATCAAATAAGTCACCTCCTGACAACTCCGACCCCTCCGCTCTTCTCTCTGCTTCCTCCTACTCCAACCTCCAACCTCCAACCTATGACTCTGAGGACAGCGAGTACAAGGGTGTAACACATAAGTCCTGCACCAAGTTCTTGCCCCCTCTGACACTTCTGCCTCTCTCTGTCCCAGACTTCATTGGAGTTGAACCCGGAGAAACCGGACTTAACACTTTCCTGAATAACCAGACTCGCTTACTTGTTCCATTAGTGTCTCTTTATAGCTAACATGTGCCCCCCTCACCCCATAAATACCCTTGAGTCACATACTTGTACTCTAGTTAGATCTATGCTTAACATGCATCTTGTTTTGCTCACTCTGCTGTGACTTGTGAAGACCAGTGAGACCAGGAACTCTATGAGACTTCACTTCACTCCAGAGGAAGTGCTCAACAGTTAGACTTACACATAGCATAACAAAAGATCTAACTCATCCAGGCTGCCCCTGCTTTCTAGTAGTAGGGTGAGACTATTAATAACATGTCATGAAGGGGAGAACACTGAAGCTACCAACCCCCCAGCTTGTGCGAAGATAATGAGCAAGAAGAAGACAACGCCAAATACCAGTCCAGGCCAGAGGAAGTTGTCCTCTCCCAACCACCACCGCACCAAGTTACAGGAAGAGTACCCCCACTGCCAAACTGTTACTGGAACAACCTCATTAGGGCTGACCAGAAGTTTATCCACTTGGGTGCAACTACACTTGCAGTGCTACCACATAAGCACTGGCAAGGAAGAACCAAGAAGCTAGCCTCAATTGCAAGGTACCACTATATGGGCTACCAATACAACAAATGGACAAAGCTAAGGCTTTGTCACTGTAGCTACCTGTATAAATAGTAAACTACAACTATGTGAGTATTGTGGTATAAGCTACCAATGTTCTGGTGAAACTAAAGTAAAACTGTGTCAAGTCCAAAACCTCCACGCCGACTCTGGGATCTCTGATGCAATCTGAATGCCAGAGTTTGTGAGACATGTAGCAGAGCTGCGACATGTCGCAGAAGTGATACTTGTAACGACCGTGGTAGATCTACAGTGACCTCCAAAACTGTTGCAATGTTTGACTCTAATGCAGTGTGTGAAGTACACTGCACCACCCTGTGGGAATTTTGCTTAGCTTTAGGGGAGCCAAATAAAGTAAAAACTCTTGGCTACATAACGGTCCCTTAGTCATGTGATTTGACTCAGTGGCTGTGGAGATATGTGGATTTTAAGACAGCAATGTCATTACAACAGTTTTGCATCTGTTAATAGGAAATGTAGAATCTTCATAATATTAGATGATATTTGATAATGTTTGGTCATATAAACAAAGATAAACCCTTAAATATCATATCTTAGTTTGAAATAGTTCACATAACTCTTTATTCTTAACCATATCATCATGAGATCCCTTTCTCTCACCCAGAAGAATACCATTCTCACTATGCTTGATGCTGGTCAATCTGCTCACTCTATTGCTGCTGCCACTGGTCTCCATGTCTCTACCATATCCAGACTTTGCTCCAAAGAGCATTCTGATCTTCAGAAGTCCACTGGAGGTCGCCCATTCAAGCTTTCTACTACCAATGTTTGTCATGCTGTCCAGCTTATCTCTTCTGAGAAGGCAGAGAATGCTGTCCAGGTGACAAAAACACTCACTAATGTCATCAATACACCTCTCTTTACCACTACTGTGTGCTGGCACTTGAAAAAGATTGGTATGAAGGCTGTAGTCAAGTCCAAATGTCCTTTACTCTTGGCCAAGCATTGTAAAGCATGTTTAGATTTTGCGAGGCACATCAGGATTGGACTCTGGAGGACTGGAAGCAGGTTATATGGTCAGATGAAACAAAAATCAATCACCTAGGGTCTGATGGGCATAAATGGGTGTGGAAAAAGGCTGGTGAGGGGTTTAGTGATAGGCTGGTGGATGGAACACTCAAGTTTGGAGGAGGATCTATGATGATGCGGGGATGTATGACTTGGGAGGGAGTTGGCCTTGCTATCAAGATTGATGGTAGGATGAATGGGGACCTTTACCTTCAGATCTTGAAGAATGAGCTGCTGAATACTCTGCAGTATTATGGTCTTCATCCATCTGACATCATCTTTCAGCAGGACAATGACTCCAAGCATACTTGCAAGAAGTTGAAGGAATGGCTTGGGGAGCAAGAATTTCAGACTATGGTATGGCCTGCACAGTCTCCTGACCTAAACCCCATAGAACATCTTTGGGGTCACCTCAAAAGAAGGCCTACAGACTATGAGCATCCTCCTAAGGGCATTTTGGAGTTATGGGAGAGGGTTCAGGCAGAGTGGGAGAAGATATCAGTTGAGGAGTGTCAGAAGTTGATTGAGAGTATGCCCAGAAGGATTGAAGCAGTGCTGAAGGCAAAAGGAGGCTATACCAAGCATTAATACCCTTCCTATACAAAAGGTGCAAAACTGTTGCAATGACATTGCTGTCTTAAAATCCACATATCTCCACAGCCACTGAGTCAAATCACATAAATAAGGGACCGTCATGTAGCTGAGAGTGTTTACTTTGTTTGGCTCCCCTAAAGCTAAGCGAAATTCCCACAGGGTGGTGCAGTGTACTTCACACACTGCATTAGAGTCAAACATTGCAACAGTTTTGGAGGTCACTGTATCTGTAAGTCCAGAGATGGGGTAAGTCCGTTGGAGATGTTCTAGAGTTCCTTGTTCCGGATAGGGGTAAGTGTGGTGACTTTTGGCTAAGTCCACAAAGTGTAGTGTTTTTTGTAACACTACCCCCTCTCTAGATTTTGTTTCTCTGGACAAAATTATGATCCTGCTTCCCAGTCCAGCTGGGTTGCATCTTCATTCCCTGAGAAGTTGACAGAATAGCCTATGAAGAGGAGTGAGAAGTTCAATGCAGAGATACCTCGAAGTTTTTGAGGGGCGGAGGGGTTTTTGGAATGGAAGGCAGAGATTGCATTCGGGGCATGGTGGAGATGCTCTGCCGGCTCCCAAGTGCAGTCCGATTCCTCCCAACCTTTCCAATGAACCAGGTATTCCAATTTCCCCTTTTTTATGTGAGATCCTGCCACATATTCTACCTCATATTCTTCTTCTCTGTCCCTTACTTCGATCATATCCAGGTAGATAGAGGGTTGTCTGGAGAGGGTCTTCTTGTATGGTTTTACCCGGGAGATATTAACCATGGGGTGGATGCAAGCGGAGTGGGGCAGGACTAATTCTACAGCGTTCGGGAGCACCCTTTTGATTTTGTAAGGTCTGATCCATTTCTGCGTGAGCTTCCTAGATGTGTACGGTAACTTCAAGTTCTCTGTAGAAAGCCATACGCAATCTCCGATGCTATACTCTGGAGCATCGGACCTTTTGGAATCGGTCTTTTTCTTTATTTTTTCTCATGCTCCCTCCAGCACCTTCATAACTTCCTCGTGACTTTTTTGTAATTCTCGGCCGAACTCCCCCTCACCCTCCTTCGCCTTCCCTTCAAACCCTAGATGTGGTTGGTAGTTCCATGTAACTCCGAAAGGAGGTTCTCTGGTGGCGGAAGTCAGGGTGGAGTTATGCTGGGACTGCACCAGTTTGATCCACTTGGCCCATTCCTCTTGTTTCTTTGCCACGTAGTTCTGGAGATATTGCGTCAGCTCCCTATTAATGTGTTTGGTTTGTCCATCCATCTGCAGGTGGTAGGCAGTGGAGAGTTTCTGTGAGATCCCCAAGAGTCTACATAAATTACTAGCAAAGTCTGACATAAACTGCGGACCCTGATCGGAGACGACTGAAGTAGGGAGTCCATGTATACACCATACATTGTCTCTAAATAATTTAGCTAGGTCTAAGGATGAAATTGTCTTTTGACACGGAATGAATACCACTTCTTTTGAGAACCTGTCTACAGCTATGCAAATACTATCTGCTCTGCCTGACTCCGGAAGTCCGGTAATAAAGTCTACAGAAATGTCCTCCCAAGGGTGTTTCGGAGTTGGGAGCAGAATGAGTTTTCCCACCAGAGGCCTTTGTGTGCTCTTGGTTCTAGCACATGTTTGGCACACATTGACGTACTCCTTTACTCCGGTGGTAACTCCAGGCCAAGTAAAGTATTGTGTAAGTAAATGTACAGTACGAGCTTGCTCTGCATGCCTGGCAATCAGAGAGTTATGACATATGTAAAGTAATTCTATTCTAAGTGCCTCTGGCACGAAGACTTTATTTTTCTCATTTTTAAATATTTTTTCGTCTGTATTGTAAATGAAGCCATCTATTTTTTTGTTCTTTATTTTTTCTGATTCTTTTTGGATTTTATTGTAAAAAGGAGAAGATATAGAGAGTCTGTTTATAAATATAGTTTCCGGTAGGATGGTAATATTTGTGTTGTGGTTTTCTACTACATCTCTGTGGTCCAGCCTCTGGGACAATGTGTCCGCTCTTCCGTTAGCAGAGCCAGGCTTGTACTTAATTATGTAGTTGTACTCCATGAGCATGGCATGCCAGTGAGCTTGGTGTGGAGACAATGTCTGCGGTTTTTTCCAGTATTCAAGATTTTTGTGGTCCATCCAAATCTCAAATGACTCCTTTCCGATTAAGTAGTGCCACCACTCTGCCAGGGCACGAACTACTGCTAGTAACTCCTTATCATATATTGGGTAATTCTGCTCTGCGGAGTTGAACAAGTGTGATATGAATGTGGCCAGCTGCCAAAGTTTGTCATCTCCAAGCATAGAGAGTACCCCTCTGGTCGTAACCTCTAATGTGTCTGTTTCTACGTGCATCTCCTTCTCCAGGTCCAGATATGCCAGCATGGAGGGGCGCTGGAACTCTGCCTTTAAGTTGGCAAAGGCCTTTTGCTGAGCATCCCCCCAGCAGAATGGCGTATCCTTCCGGGTGAGGTCATTCAACAGATGAGCGATGTCCACAAAGTTTGGAATAAATCGTCTATAGTAGTTACAAAGTCCAAGAAACCCCTGTACCTGTTTGAGACGGGTCGGAGCAGGCCAATCCAACACCCCCTGCACCTTTTTACCCTGCATCTCCACCCCCTCTCTAGAAACAACCATTCCGAGGAAGTCCACCTTCTCCGTTTCAAAGTGGCACTTCTCCAGTTTTACGTATAGGTTGTTTTCTCGGAAGCGGCGGAGTACCTCTCTAACTATACTCTGGTGTTCCTCTATAGTCCTTCCCTTCATAAATGCCATACAATCATCCATAAAAATAATTACAGTTGTGTACATGTCATTAAATATATCTTTTACCATATTTTGGAAAGTGGAGGGGGAATTTGTCTGTCTGAAATACATGACTAGGGGTTTGAAGGCTCCGATTGGAGTAATGAAGGCTGCTTTCCATTCATCCCCTTCTTTTATACGAATATTATTGTAGCCCCATCTAAGGTCCATGGTAGTAAATAAGTCTGCATCCTTAAGGCGATCTATTAGCTGTGAAATGAGCAGAAGGGGGTAAGCATTTTTTATTGTGCCCTTGTTCAGGTATCTGTAGTCCATGACGAGGCACTTTTTTCCATCTTTTTTCAGAATGAAGAAAACCAGAGATGTCTGTGGAGATTTAGAGGGGCGGATGTACCCCTTCTTCAACTCCTTTTCAATAAAGGTCTGGACCTCTGCCATCTCCAACTCCAATAGGGGGATCACCCTACCCTTCTTGGGCACGAAGTCTGGCTTAAGGTCGATTGCATGATCCCATGGCTTCCAGACCAGCATTTGCTCAGACTCCTGCTCTGAAAACACGTCCAGGTACTTGTGGTACTGCAGAGGTACCTTCTCCATGAGCTCCGGTTCAACACTCCGAGTGGAGAAAGTAGGGGGCAGCTGCGTCTGCTGCAATACTTTACAATAGGAAGTGCAATGAGTGAATTTCAATTCTCCCATTACCTAGTCGATCTCAGGGTTATGACATTCCAGCCAGTCATACCCAATAAAAATAGGATGTGTCTCCAGAATAGTGACATATGTGTTAATGCACTCCGAGTGATTATTAATGTCAATGAATATTGAAACCTTATGCGTGATAGCACCCATCACTCCTTTAGAGCCGTCGGCATTTGCTACCTTGATAGGTTTCGGAATAGGAATCATTAAGAAGTTATGTTTTTTACAAAAGTCTGAATCAATAAATGTATTGGAAGCCCTAGAGTTGAGCAGGGCCTTAAGTCCAATGGAGGACCAACTGCTGCCTGTCCAATACTGGGCTCCGACCTGAAGTGACAATTGGCCACCCATTGGTCCAGAGTTGGGGCTGTGAATTTTTAAAATTGTGGGGGAATTATACTTAAATGCGTTGACTCTTTGCCTTGCAAGGGAATTAAGCACACTATATTTTAATTCTGGTGCCACGCCATTCGAGTTGGATGCCCTTTCAGAATTGCAAGAAATTATATTACAGGTGTCTAAAGCACCATCAGTCCAAGTCAAGTGCATATTTACTTCCAGCCTGGGGAGACCCCCTGTTAAGACCGGGTCAACTCTGGTCTAACTCTGGCTAACTCCGGAGTTATGCAAGATGGATCGGGACTTGGTGTTACCAGAACAACCTTATTAGGGCTAACCAGATATTTATCCACTCGGGCGCGACTACACTTGCAGTACCACCACACAAGTACTGGCAAGGATGAACCCAGGAGCTTGCCTTAATTGCAAAGACCCACTATAGGGTGTCTAATACAACAAGTGG
>JBBPKP010000588.1:0-11861 GCA_038089335.1 Boletellus aff. obscurococcineus | reverse complement strand
CATAAGAGTAACCCTAACTCCCTGGCCTATTGGGTTAAGGTCTTGTAACCTATATATAACCCTACTAACCTAACTCAGCTAGAAGTCATCCTTGGACGTTGGCCCACGTAGACGTGGTATCGCTTGGCGTCTCTCCTCCTATAGGATAGACTTTGGGGTTGTTTCAGTGCAGAGATGAAAAGGCTGTGCATGGCAACGGTAGCTGCACCGCGAAAATAGAAGTCTGAAGGCGAAGGCGGCGCTAGCCCTAGTAACATGCTTGTATCGTAAAGGGGTTTCCCTGCCCAGGGTTAGCTAAGGTTTAGCAGGTGAAACATACTATGGTTAGGTTGTCCGTGGTTAAGTCTAGGTTGCGGAAAATGGTCTGTAACAGCAGGGACAAGTTAGATCTTTTGTTATGCTATGCGCAAAGTCCAACTGTCAAGCACTTCCTTAAGAGCGAAGTGAGGTCTCATAGAAATCCAATCTCGCTGAGTAGGACGGCTGCAGCAGCAGTGAGTCAAACTCTAGGCATGTTAAGCATAGATCTAACTAGGGGACAAGTATGCGACTCATGGGTATTTATGTGTCTGGGGAAAACGAGCTAGCTATAAGGAGAAGCTAACAAGGAGGGAAGGCGAGTCCTTTGAGGAAGGTGAGGGCATAGGGCATTACTACAAGGAGAAGGTGACTGAGTAAGACGGGGCAAAGAGTATCATCTATTGGGAAGGCAGGTCAATGATGCAGTTCAAGCTGGAAGAGGAAGGTGGCTGCCTCATGGGATACTCGTTATTGAAGTCAAGGATGTCCTGCCACATGGCATTCGAGGGGTCATCAACAAGGTTGCGGAGGTGAGAAGGGAGGTGGTAGATGGAGGGGGAGACATCTGCTAGTCTGGCCATAGGTTGGGGAGACCATCAGAAGTGGAAATAGGTTTCTAGGAAAGAGGCATGCTGTTCCTCTCATCGTCTGTCTGTGGCTTCCATAATGGCAGCACTCTCTGTTGGTTGAGTTGTAACAGGAGAGTCTCTGTCAATGCTTGATGTCCCCTCAACTCCTTCACCCCAAGGGGAGTACTCTTGACGTTTGACCTTACTCAAAGGTCCTCTCTAGTCACTCTTGCCCGCCTAGTCCATCTCAGGGCTACACTCATTCTTACCCAGGCCAAGCATAACAGCATTTATGATCCCCAAGAATTCAGCTTGAAGAGTAAGTGCCCATCTACAGTCCACATGTGTCTTTCTTGCCTCAATAGTCTGCACATGGAACAGGATAAACTGCTGAATAATCACAAGACTCGACCCATTCACAATTACAGAGTAGCCCGGCTGCTCATGCAGTTTCAAAAACTGTCTTCATGCCAAAGTCATGCCCAACAACTATAGTATGAGAGGTCTGCCTGGTTGTAGCCCTGTTTAGCATACATTCAAGTGGTTCAAAGTTCCCAGCCGATGGCCAATTAAAATGGCCGTTCGGATTGTAGCTTCGACGTCTGAATTTTGTCGTCCTTCAGACCCTCTACTGCTCGGCACAACACCTACCGGACTCGTGATCGACTTATCCAACAGACTCGACAATGATGCCAGGGAGATGTGATGGTGACCGCCAGTTCGAATTCGTTCTGTTGACAATTCAATGGTTGTCCAACTAGACGACCTCGGCCTCAAGCCTCTCAGCCAGCAGGATCAGCTCAGATATAGTGGTACCCTGTTTCTTGTCATTGGAGAACCCCTTCATCAGAATCTCCTTCCATGCCTTGGCTCGCCCGTACTCGGAGTTGCTGTCAATTACACAGAACGTCTATTCAGCAAATTAGCTGAAATCTTGACATGGACGAGCATACATGTCGGGGTAGTAGCAAAGAAAGTGGTCTGAAATTAGCGCGCTATTGTGGGGCTTCGAAAAGACCGTCCACTGACTCCATATCATCGCGGCGATCGTGCCCCGTCACCACTGCAGCGCTCGCCGGTGATGGTGTGAACATCCAAAATGAACACTGCTTCATGATCGGGCGGCCTTGCGTGATCGGTTTCGTCACCCGACTTCAAGTCCTTCGTGGAGAAGCCTCCATGCGGGGAGAGACAGTCTTCAGTGCCCCCTCCTGAAGCAGCCCGCGCTTCCGTCCCGTCTGAACGCCATGCCAACCATCTTTTTTGGGTATCTCAGGTTGACGTTCCCCCTCTCCTTCTTGCTTCTTCTCCATTTCTTCCTTTTCCGTTTGGACAAGTTGGCCACCCTGTAGTGCCCACCCACGCCCGTCGTATGCCCCAACATTCCAGATCCAGAACGCTCCGGGGTGGGTGCCACGGCAGCGAACGCAGGCGAGCCGTGTGGGTCGTGGCAGTCTGGCAGATGGAACGGCTCCATGAGTGGTCTGGTCGCTTCGGCGAGAGCGAAAGGATGGGCACCTCGCAGTCCGTGAGCCGGTCAGGGGGAGGAGCGAGTGTCGGTCAGGAGCGGCGAGAACGGTATTTCAAGCAGGGCAGTGCTGGTGCTGAAGGTGAAGATAAAAGGACAAGGAGGGAGAGAACCCGTCATGGTCGAAAAGGGGGTGTGAGGCGGTCGAACCTGCACGAGCGAGGGGTAGCAGGGGATAGAGTGGGCGGCAATAACCGCTCACGGCCGGGTGTCTGTTTGAGACGACAAATAATTTGGAAAGATGGGCGCATGAATAGGTAGCAAGGGGAGGGCAACTGCAGACAGGGCAGCGAGAGCCAGCTTGAGCGGAGATGGAGGAAGCCTTGCCAGCCGCCGAGGGCAGAGGGGACGAGTGGGATCCAGGTACGAATAGGTCCAGGACTAGGGAAATCAGTCAGGGTACAGGGAAGAAATTCTGGGAGGGGATTGCGGAGTGTCCATCCCGCCTGGTGTTGAGCATTTGAAGCATACCCGCGGTTGGTCGGGAGAGGTAATTTTGTGCAGTGTTCACACGGCGACCGAAGTCTCCAGCTGGGAAACTCACCTCGTCCTTCACTTCATTCGAAACTACCTACAGCCACCCATCCATGGGACACTTAAGACGGTCGCAAAACCTGAGCGCCTCTACGCGCCATATCTTCATTTTCTGGGGTGGTCACAATGCCAGCTCAGATTTCATTCAGGTCTACCCGCTTCCCCCCCTTCGATTCGACAAGCCAGCACTGAAACCCTCTCCTGGCTGTCGACAGAAATCCTGGGTTATTTGGGTGCCATGAGGACCCTAGCCTATTCGTTCCCCTTATTTTCATGGACGGCGAGCTGTCGTGCCACCTCAAGTACACCCTGGCTCCCTCCCTCAATGCAGCCAGTCTCGGGTCAAACGAATGATCGGACTGGTTTCGGATGTCAAGGCGGCGCTCGGGGACTCACCTTCACCCCTCGATATTCTAGCTTGGTGATACCCAGGGCAAACATAAGGGTGGGGACCAAGTCGGTTAGTATGTGCACCAACATCGAGCGCCTCCTCTGAAGTACGTTGTACTCACCAGTGGGGACCTGGAATGCAATACCGAGTTGAGGACGTACCTGTCTCAGAAGACACCGTCCGCTTGCAGTGCTATCGCCCATCGTTATCTCGTCCACTCGCTCAATCTTGGGAGAAGTTGCCAGAGGGCGATCGAGGAACGGGAATATGAAGGTAATAGGAGGTGGATATGGTGTTCTCTCGCTTTCCAATCTTCTGATCGATTTTCGCGTTAGCTGTGACCGTTGTCGAATCTTCAGTTTGGGAACGGTTGGATCGAAGTTGGCTGATCATATGTGTGGTCCCGGAAGGTAAAGCCAGCTATACCGAGAGCTCGAGAGAATCGCCAGCAGTGTTAGAAGCAACAAGGATGCTGTACAAACGATGTCAGTGATGGAGTGCGAAACGATCGTCCCGACATTTAGGCTTGGACGCACTGCGAACCAGGTAGGTGTCGATCTGGAAAACCAAAATAGGGGGTAAACGGGAGGTTACTAGCTCGATTCAGGTGAACACGATACTACTTGAAAATGCACCAAAGAAGCGGTTGCAGCCTCATGGGGTACCACCGCGCAGCTTGCGTACCTCCATTTGCCGGGTGGGAGCGAGGCCGTCGAGGCCGATATGCCAATATCGTGCTGTGCCGGAGAGGGGGATTCGACGAGACCCTTTTTCGATCGCTTGCTTCGTGGAGCTATGGCGAATGGAATTTTAGTTCGTGGCTTACATAATTGACGCCAAGCTGACGTAAGCTATCCTCGTATCTGTGGTGTTCTCAAATCTTCATAGACTTATCTTTCTTGCAGTCCAGCAATGAGAGGCGAGCCAATTAGAGGAGCGAATAACAACGGAGGTTTTTTTTTCTTCTTTCACTTATTCATGTCATATGTTTCGAGGAAGTACCCATGGACCCCAAGGTACATTGCGCTGTCGAAACTACTTACAAACGTCTTTTTGTGAGTTGGCTGAAAAAAAAAAACAAATGGAACGATAAGCGCATGCGGTGGGAATGATGGCTGGGTGAACAAGGATTGAATGCTGCCGCATTTAGGTGTCTCAGCTTTACTGCCTTGAGTGCGCGGGGCGTGTCGGGACACTGACGGACGGTGGCGTCATCTGATCGGTTGTCAACCAAAATACTAGGACACCGAGCAGCCCCATTGGCCCTCTTCAAAAAAACAATTTGGGTACAAGTACAACGTCCCTTTTCTTTTTCTAGACTGTAATGTGGGTCCTTGGGGTGGTGCCGGTCCATGGTCTATTTGCACAGCTTAAAACGCGGTGTGCATCTGTCTCAGGTGTCAAAAAATTTTCACCTCGGTCTTGATTACGCCCTGGGTGTCACATAGGGGACGAGAGAGTATCACATCCGAAACCTCGAGACCTCACGAAGCGGGCGTGGGTATCGCGGGGACACTCATGGCCACGAGCCTAGTAATGCGCCTCATCCAGCGAGAGGTACCGCGAAGGACCCTATACAGCATGCTCTCTTCCTTGTCAACGTCGCGAGAGCGCAGTCTCCAGTTTCCGAGACCAGACAGGATTGCATCAAATCGCTCGATGACTTCGTGCATAGCAGGACATTTCAATGGGTCTTGCTGGGTCATATAAGTTACTAGAGGCTGAATGAACTCAAAGCCACGCTTCGACCAGGGTCGCTTAGTGCTGGTTCTCGCTCCGGATTCAATTTGCTTACCGCGATGAAATCTTTCTTGATCAAGTTGTCAACATAGAAGACATTAGTAGGTAAAGTTTGTTAGAATTTTGGAATTCCCTCTGGGCGTCGAACGACGAAATCGACCACGGGAGGTCGCTCGGTAGGGCGATGTTCGTTTTGGATGTTTACACCATCGCCGACTAGTCGTTGGAATGGTTTTGGAGCGCGGCCACCATGATGATCTGGGGCCGGTGGAAGGACTTGGTGGGTCAAGATAGCACATTGCAGTCCAGTTTCAAAAGGTTCCCTAGCTACCTCCCCGACATATACACTTGTCCGTGTCGAGACTTCAACCGATCTGCTGAATAGACATTCTCTGTGTGATTGGCAGGAGCTCAGAGCACGGGCGAGGATTTCCTTCCAAGGCATTCGAGCAACCTCACAAAACAGGGACTAGGGACCTTGTGAGCTGGCATGACAGTGCTTGCTTGATCCATGTGGTCGACGATCTGAGAGTATGGAAATGTGGTCACTGGACCTTGCAATCGACCTTCAGCTCTGTGTCTGACAAGCATACGACATAGCATCGTCATAATATGCAAATCGGAGGCAACATCAAGTATCGCCTAGGGCGGTAGACTAGGTATGGCTGGGATCCCTCTCGTAACAAACCCAATCCGGCGTTTCCAGTAGGAAGTAGTCCGGACAACTCGCTCGAATAAGTCCTCGTCGGCATCCACAACGCAGGAGCATAACTTGCGCCGACCAAGTCCACGGCGGATATCATCGAATCGAATCGTGACTTCATCCATTTTGGGGCGCTTATCTGGGTCCGTGTGCATCATGGCGGCAACTAGAGGTATCATAAACTCAAAGTCTCGTTTTCCCTGTGAATGCTTACCGGACTCGCGATCGACTTTCCCAGCGGACTTGATGATGCCAGGGAGATGTGATTGCGACGGCCAAACCAAATCTGTTCCGTGACAGTTTGATGGTTGCCCAACTAGTCAAACCCGGCCTCTAGCTTCTCGGCCAGCAGGATACAAAGTCGTACCCAGTTTCTTGTCATCGGAGAATCCCTTAATCAGAATCTATTTCGATGCTTTTCCTTGGCTCGCCTGTACTGTGAGCTGCTGTCAATCACGCACAACGTGTATTCAGCAAATTAGTTTGGGATTTCAACACGAACAAGCATACATGTCAGGGTTGTAGCTAAGGGAGTGATCGCCACTATCTGAAGTTGGAGTGCTACTTTAGGGCTTTGAGTCCTTCAACCCACCCCGAATCATCACGGCGACCGTACCCCGCAACCACTGCAACGCTCGGCGGCGATGGTGTGAACACCCAAAACAAAACTCGGGTAACCTCACTCGTCGCTCGCCGTTCGGCGCCCGAATTCAAGTCCTTCGCGAAGAAGCCTTCACGCGGGAAGAGTCAGCTTCAGCGGCCCGCGCGTCCGTCCCGTCTGAACGTCGCGCCATTGGGCTTTGTTGGTATCTCGGGTCAACGCTCTTCCCTCCTCCTTCTCTAGATTCAGAATGCCCTGGGTCGCTGGCGGAGCAATGAGTGGAAAGGAAAATATGCGCTCACGCGCGTGCCATGTGGGATGCGGCATTGGAACGGCACTGTGAGCATTCCCATCGCCCCAGTGAGAGTAAGAGAAACGTGCACCCCACAGTTCGTGAGCCAGTCAGGGAGAAGAGTGAGCGTGGGTCGGGAACAGCCAGAACGTCCCATCAAGCACGGCAGCGCTGCTGCTGAATGTGGGGGTGAAAAGAAAGAAAGAACACGTCATGGTCGAAATGGGAGTGTGGTGGGACGCGGTCTAACCAGCAAGAGCGAACGATAGTAGGGGAAAGGGTGTGGGGGGGAGTGAACCGCTCACAACGTGGAATCCATTTAAGACGACATATCCAAGGAGGAATTCGGCAAGATGGGCCATATGTACAGGTAGCAAGGGGAAGGCAGGAGGGCGGACAGGGCTGCAAGAGGCAACTACAACCGAGGGTGGAAATAGACCAGGGCAGGCCAGCCCCCGAGGGCAGATGAGATGAGTGGGATCCAGGTGCGGATACGTCCAGGACTAGGAAAATCGGGGTGCAGGCAAAAAACTCTGGGAGGGGACAGTGGAGTGCGTATCCCACTCGGTGCTGAAAATTTGGAGCGTACACGCGGGTCGTCGGGAAAGGTGGGTAGGAATTTCGTGCTGTGTTCACACGGCGGCTGAACTCTCCAGCTGGGAAACTCACCTTGTCCTTCACTTCCTTCCAAATTATCTGTGGGCCCTCATCAACAGGACGTTCGAGACGGTCGCAAAAGGCGTGATCCCCTCTGATCGCCATGTCTTCGTTTTCTGGGGTTGTCACAGCGCCAGTCGGATTCCATTCAGGTCTACTTGCTTCCACCGCCCACCCTTCAATTCGACAAGCTCTCATTTACTAGTGGCGGGTCCCTCTCCCTGCTGTCGACACAAACTCGGGTCCCATGAACATCCCAGCATGAGCATTTCTCTCATTTTTGTAGCTGGCGAGCTGTCCGGTCGCCTCAAGTGAGTTGTAGTGCCGCCTTTGCCGCCATACAGTCCGACTCCTTCCCTCAGCGCAGCCAGTCTCAGCCGAAAGTCAGGTCAGACAATTTCTCTTCTAGGATCGGTGCAGCTTCGGACATCAAAGCAGTACTTGAGGACCCACCTTCACCCCAGCATTCTAGGCCGGTGGGGCTCGGGACAGACGTGAGGGTGAGGAACCGAGTCGGTTCGTATGTGTACCAAGATCGAGTGCACTCTCTAAAGTTCGTTTTACGCGCCAACGGCTACCCGGAATGCGATACCGGGCTAGGGACATACCTGTCTCAGAAGACACCCTCTGCTCGGGGGACTATCGCCCGTCGTTATCTTTCCACCCACTCAACGTTGGGCGAAGCTACCAGGAGATGATTGGTGAACAGGAATGGGACGGAAACTGAAGGCGGGTATGCTGTCCTCTCGCTTTGGGTCTTCCGACTGACTTCCGTGTTAGCTGAGATCGTTGTTGAATCTGCGGTTCGAGGACGGTCGGTCTGAAGCTGGCTGAACAAAAGGCGGAGTTCCACGAGGTAAAGCCAGCTATACCGAGAGCTCAAGAGAGTCGTCAGCAAGCTGTACAAACAATGTCAGTGGTGATATCCGAAGCCAGAGTCCTGACCTTTGGGATTAGACTGACTACGAACCGGGTAAGCATCGATCTGAAAAACCAAAATAGGGGTGACCGAGAGTGTAAACATTCTTTCCAGCTCGATTCAGATGAGTACGGTACTAGAAAATGCACCGAAGAAGCGGCTGCGAGCTTACAGGGTACCACCACGCAGTTTGCGTACCCCCCATTTACCGGGCGGGAGCGAGGTGGTCGAGGCGGATATATCGATATCGTGCGTGCCGGGGAGGGGAATATGACGAGACCCTTTCGATCGCTTGCTATGTGAAACTGAGGCGAATGGAATTTTGGTACGTAGCTTACGTCATATCACTATCACTTGACACTTCGCTGATGTAAGCTATCCTCATAGGAAAACTACAACTGCGGCCAGAGTCGTTCTCACTCATGGACTTGTCTTTCTTGCAATCCAGCAGTGGGAAGCGAGCCCATCAGTGAAGCGAGCGACGACGGTTTTTTTTTCTCCACCCACTCATGTTATATGTTTCGAAGAAGCACTTACGGACCTCATGGTACATCATACTGCCGAGACTACTCACAGACGTCTTTTGTGAGTTGACCGAAAAAAATGAATGAATGAATGACGCGATAAGCGTGTGCGGTGGGAGTGACGGCTGAGAAACAAGGATTGAATGCTGTCGCATAAAACACCGCATTTAGGTGTGTCAGCTCTACTGCCTTGAATGTACGAAGCGTTTCGGGACGCTGATGGCCGGTGGCGTCATCCGAGTCGGTTGTCTACCAGAGCACTAAGACGGTAGACAACCCCATCGAATCTCCCAATGAAAAATAAGTGCACACGTGGCGTGGGTCCTTGGGGTCTTTCAAGGAGGTGCCGATCGTTAGGTCAGGACCACGCGTGTTTTTTTCGAGCACTGACCTAAGCACATGTTCTATCTGCAGTCTGGAACACAGTGCGCATCTGTCTTAGGTATCAAAAAATTTCTGACCTTGGTGCTAGGGTCACCCTCGAGCGTAACGCAGAATCGCTATATTTGTCCCTAGCGCAGAGCAACGCGACATGGCCGACGAGCAGGGCGGGAGGAGAAAAGAAAAGACGCGTCGCACGGAGGATAAGAGGGTATCACATCCGAAACCTCACGAAACAGGCGTGGGTATCGCGGGAACACCTCTGGCCATGAGCATAATGCGCCGCATCCAGTGAGAGGCACCGCGAAGGACGCCATACAGTATGCTCTCTTCCTTATCGACGACACGAGAGCGCAATCTCCAGTTGCTGAGACCAAACTGGATCGCATTAAATCGCTCGACGACTTCGTCTATGTTAGGACGTTTCGATGGGTCTCGCTGGATCATATCAGCTACTAGAGGCTGCATGAATTCAAATCCACGCTTCGACTAGGGCCACTCAGTACAGGTTCTGGCTCTGGATCGAACTTGCTTACTGTAACGAAATCTTTCTTGATCATGTTGCCAACACAGAAGATGTCAGTGGGAAAAGGATTGCAAGGCTCGTTAGAATTTTCGAATTCCGGAACTTCCTTATCGGCACCAAAAACGGGGACTTCCTTGGGATCACCCATCGAAGGATCATAGCGACGTGACAATCCAAAATCGATCCAGAAATATTTCGGTGGGCCCAAGGTCCGAGTCCGAAATCGTGCGTGGCCTGAAAAGTCTCGTTTCATCTCAGGGTCGGCAGGATGAAATTGATCGATGAAAAAGCTCGCCGGGTCCACCATGAAATTGCTCGATGCACAATCCCTATGGGTTGAAAGGCGTAAGCCGCAGAGACATAATCACCCAACAGTGCTATGCCCACCGATGTGCAACGCGATGTCTGTGCATGAACTGGAGACCCTACAAGAAGTCAGTATCTGGTGGCCATAAGTCAGAGAAACACACTTCAAAGAGCTGCCGGAAGCATTCGACAGCCTCTCCGATGCTGTCAAATGGTGGATGTCCATAGTTCAGAAGCAGGGGCATAACGATGATAGAAGTTTCTGATTCATCAGGAACATCAAATATGTCATAAATCGGGACGCAGTGGTTCTCGTTTGTACCAGCCAGAGGTTGCGAGGAGAAGAATCGACCAATTTCGAGTTCATAGGGATACTCGGATTTTTTAACCAGTTTGAGGACGACATACTTGTTGTCCGAGAGACGGGTAGCATCTAGTAAGCGGCTCGCGAACTGCATTATGGTAAACAGAGCTTCATTCATCAGTGCTACTAGTGTCGTACCTTTGATATGCGGCCATCTTCACAGTAAAATGGGTTTCTCTTGGTTCCAAGCCATGAAGGGTTCCAATCTGGTGAGTAACGTTGTCGGAGGAGGTATCCACGATCCTTGAACCAGACAAAGCGTTGACTCCACCATACTTCTGGTTCAGAAAGTTTTCCTCCTGTGGGTGAGTGGACATCACCGAACACCTCTAACTCAAGTTGAGCCATCGACACTTCGCGCTGCTCAGGGTTCGGGTTCGCCTCGGTCGAAGGTGCCACCATCGTCCTAAGGGTGTGGATGTCAAATCCATTCAAACGAAAAAGGCACCTATATGGGTCAACAAACAAGGGCCCCCGGTCACCTTACCATTCGCGGAGCTGGATTAACCCGAGTCGCGGAATCGGTTTTACCTAATTTACTTCCCCGACGGACTTCAAGTTCACCTGGGAAGTGGTGTGCCTTTTCCACGGGTATGCTACATACATAAAGCCAGAGATAGTGGGACCCGGTTTCCGAGCTCCCCCATGTCTTCCAAAAAAAGCCTTATCATTGAAGTACCTGGAGATTTAGGACCGGCAAGCGAATTCAGTACAACGTCTCGCTCGTTTGTGAGAATAGGTGATGGACGATTGAACGAGGGGAAATACCTGCTCCGGCTTACGCTGTATCATCTGCGCTTGATGCTCAAGATATCAGAGGAAAGACCTGGTGCTCTTCGTCAGGAGGTTCTTAAGGACGCTAAGTCGGGCTACGATGAGTGAGTAGCTGGATAACTGACAGTGGTCGACAACTAACAGCAATTTCGATCTTCGAAGACTGAAGGATGAGCTGGACAGATTGGTGGAGGTCTCAGAGTCGACTGGCTTCTTTAATATCCTAAAGCACCTGGAGATATGGCGTGACTCAAAGACCCTTCTCAAGGAAGGACGCCGGCTTTACGCCACAGTTAGGGTGATATTCCACATGCTCTTTGTAATGTAACCAGCTGAAGCATGTCATAGGACGCATCTGATAAGATGATTCGGGCAGAGCTGTCCTACGCCGACACGACTGAGGGTATTCTAGCTCTTTCAGTCACAGAACCAGGCTAAAGACAACGGTTTTAGTGGATAGCATGCCTCGGGACGTGAAACTGAAAGGTGTTGCTATCGACACGGACTCGGATGAGGAAATAGACATCTATCAGGCTGCAGCCGGTTGTCCAAATCATAATGCTGTCCGTAAGTATTTGTATTTGTCGAAAGGTTCCATCTCAAAAAGGCTGGAACGCTAACCTTGTTGGTTGGGTGTTTACCACTGCATGGAATGCTAGCTGCAGAACCAGCACCCGACTCGGAGACGTCATCATCCGATCAAAACACTTTTGCATCCCCGCCCACTAGCCCTGGCGCGATTCACTTTAGTT
>JBBPKP010000587.1:0-11861 GCA_038089335.1 Boletellus aff. obscurococcineus | reverse complement strand
GGCACAACTACACTTGCAGTGCCACCACACAAGCACTGGCAAGGAAGAACCAAGGAGCTAGCCTTAATTGCAAGGTACCACTATAAGGGCTACTGTCATGACCATGACAACTCTGCCCGTTTTTCCTTTCCTCTGCTTTGTATTTAGTTCCCTCTGCTTTCCTCTGCTTTCCTCTGACTGACAATGTAGTTACTCTGCTCTGTCATTCCTTTATTTAGCTTCATTCCAGACTTCCAGTCGCCAGCTCACTGGTGACGTAGATAATTTCCTTTCGGTGTTCCGTATGCACTGACCTATCACCCTGGTGACATGCACCATACAGTAGTAGACATATACCATATGATATTGGACGTTGTCAAGTCCGGGTCCTCTGGAGCAAGTCCAATGAAGTCTGGGGCGGAGATGCAGCGTAACGGTAGAGGGCAAGGACTTTCGGCGCAGGACTTATGTGTCACGCCCCTTGCACTCGCAATCCTTGGAGTTGGAGATCAGAGAAGCGGAGATAGTTGTGCGGAGGGGTAAAGAGAGACTGGAGGGTGTCGGAGTGAACAGGAGGAAACTTAGTCGATATTCTAACTAAGGTAGTAGCAGTACATGCACGGGTTTATATACCAACTATCTTGGGCGAAGGGCAAAGATATAAGGAAATAGATAAAGTATTCCATGTGGAAACGGAGTAGAAGTGGATAGCAGAAGCATATGGAAAAGTCAAGATATGTCAGATAAGGAAGACAGAATGGATGACAAAGTTCTACAGGTGAAATATGTACGACGAATGTGGACAGTTGTCATGTGGTCATGGACGAAAGCTAAGAATGGTAAGGTAAACAGAGTTGTCATTCCAGCCTCTGGCCGGAACTCCAAAGGTTATACTACAAAAGCGAATAAACAGAACAGAGAACATACAAAAGGAAAGGAATGGGTCCAGAGTTGGGCTGAGCTGGTGCTGGAGCACCGGAGTTTGCCTTGGCGGAAATATGGGATATGACAGACGTGTAACATATGGTTGCAGATATGTAGCACACAGTATTTAGTTTCTCCACTCATGTATTTAATCTGTAGTATGCTGGGGACTTACTCCCCAGTTCGAATATTGACTTCATCTCCCTCCTCTCGTTCTCCGTCTGCTCCTCCTTCACTTCTCTGCTTCATCGGACTTGTCCCCCAGCATCATAGTCCATTCCCCCCCTGTCTGGACTTCCATTCAAATATGAGGACCAGGACTGCACAAGGGCACAGGACATAACCTGAAGCCGACGTCCTCACCCCTCCATTCCATCTCCAACTATGCCCAACCTCCGACCCTGCTTTCCACTGCTCCAACAGAGCAGAGTTCAAGCAGAGGTGTCAGACCTGACAGTATATTTGAACTCACTCTTGTGACAGTCCTTTCTCACATCCTTCATGACATATCATAGCATTATTCAGACTCATGCACAGGCCTGCACCTGGCAGGTCAAAGAATAAAATATGCCTGGAGGCAATCTCTGCCTCTCTACTGGTTTTGGGGAGTTCCTCTCCTTTACCAGTCAGCATACTGGCTCACCACACACCCATGATTGCCCTGCCACTCCTGTCCCTTCTTGTCACAACTCTGTGCCCCCCTCCAGTGATCCATCCAACCCTGGAGATGACCCTGACCCTTTGGATGAAGATGGCAGCAGTCATTCCACTCCACTCCTGCCCATCGATGTTTCACCCCTGTCTTCACACAGCACCAGTCGCCCTCCAACTCCACCTCCTTTTCCTGATCCATTCACCACCCTGGCACAGGCCATCCAAGCCCTCGCCAAGTTGAACTCAGAGTGCAACTCCACCTCCCAGTGGACCAAGGTCCATGAGCTGGATACCTTTGATGGGTCTGACCTGAAGAAGCTCCGCACCTTCCTTGTGCAATGTGAACTTAATTTTCAGGATCAGCCCAAAGCCTTCCAGGCGGACTGTGCGAAAGTTGTCTTTGTGCAGTCATACCTTAAGGGTACCACCTTGGAATGGTTCAAGCCTGACCTCCTCAACTCCACCAACCCCACTGCTCGTCCCAACTGGATGGACAATTTCCAAGAGTTCATCAAAGAGCTCAAGGACAACTTCAGTCCACACAATTCGGTTGGAGATGCGGAGCACCAGTTGGACAACCTGGTGATAAAGGACAGACAACAGATCAATAAGTACATTGTCAAGTTTAACTGTCTGGCCTCACAGGTCTGTGGTTACAGAGAGGGCACTCTCTGCCACATGTTTTCAATGGTCTTCTGGACTGTGTCAAGGATGAGATCTCCCATGTCAGCAAGCCCGCCATGCTGCAAGGGCTCTGCCTCCTCACCCAGACCATCAACTCCCATTACTGGGAGCAAAAGTCAGAGATCAGTCGCCAGTCCAAGATGACCTCCTCCTTGAGCACCAACTCCACCAAGTCCTCTGCCCCCACCAACAATGCTTCCACTTTGTCTTCCAAGTCCACCTCCACTCCTGCCAACTTCTCCAAGATGACTTCGTCATTGAAATTTTCCACCTCCTCATCTGCCAAGTCCACTGCCTCAGCAACCCTGTCCCACCTTGGCAGTGATGGTAAAATTACTGATGAGGAGCAGAAACACCATTATAATAACAAACTATGTATGTTTTGTGGACAGTCTGGGCACGTTGTCAAAGAGTGCCCCAAGTCCACCTTCTGGCTCACAAAGGCCAAGGCTTGGGCAGCCACAGCCACTTTGACAGCCTCCACTCTGGTGGCTACCTCAGAGTTAAAAAAATAGCCTGCAGTCTCCAGTACTCCACATAGCCTGGAGGCTGCATTGGCTCTGACTATGCACTGAAGGAGATAAGACTCAATGCATCCACTCTTTCCAACCCTGATTCACTTATGCCATCCATTTCTTTAGTTGACTATAATACCCCTCCCATTTCCATCTTAGTCGACTCTGGTTCTACACATTGTTTTATCAATTTGTCATTTGTAAATAGATATGGAATCCTGACTCACAAAATCACTCCACTGGCACTCTGCCTCATTAATGGCTCCTTCAACCACTCCATCACCTGCTCTGCTCAACTCCACCTCCGCTTCCCCTCCAGCAATGTTACCTCCAACAAATTCTTCATAACTCCGCTGGACTCCTCTTGCACTCTAGTACTTGAACATATCTGGCTCACCCACTACAATCCATCAATTGATTGGGTACTGGGCCATATCAGTTTCCAAGCAAGCCCACAACAAGTGCCTGCTCCACAGGTACCTACCTCCTGGGAACCATCTCTGGTTCCACCTCTGACTCTGGACTTGCCTGCTCTGCACATCTCTTTTGTCAATGCAGTTGCCTTCCAGTGTGCCTGTAAACTTGAGGGATCTATGTGGTTTACCTTATATCTCCACCCAGAGGACTTGGTAAAGCTCCACTCTGCTTCCACCGCAACTCCAGACAAGCCCAACCTCTTTCAAGTCCCTTCAGATTATCACAACTTCACAGATGTCTTCAGCAAGGCAAAGGCTGTTACGTTTTTCCCTGCCACTGATGACGACTCCCTTGATCCCTCTGCTGAGGCTAGAAGGTCCTCCTTCCTCGAGAACTACTTCAACATCAGATGGTCCCCCCAGCCCATGTCTGCCATTCCCCAATTCTTGTCCCCTGTCTATCATCTCCTGACTTCTATTTGAGTGCTCACTAAAGGGAATGAGGAACCCACGTGGCATGATGTGTTGGACTTCAACCATGAGTACCCTGTGAGGCATCTGCCTTCCACTTGAGGTCCTATTGTCCTATGTCATACCCGTTGCCCCCACCTTCCCAGTATGTTTCCCCTCTGCCCTGTCTTACTCAGTCACCTTCTTGACTAGTCATACCCTCTGCCCTTGCATTCTCAATCAGACTCGCCTTCCCCCCTAGTTAGCTTCTCCTTATAGCTAGCTCGTGTTCCCATTTCCCATATAAACCTGCAAGTTGCATACTTGTCCCCTAGTTAGATCTATGCTTAACATGCCTAGAGTTTGACTCACTCCGCTGTGACTTGCGACAACCAGTGAGACCTGGGACTTCTATGAGACCTTACTTCGCTCTAGAGGAAGTGCTTGACAGTTGGACTTTATGCGTAGCATAACAAAGGCTACCCAGCTGGCACCACACTGTGATTTTGATCTGAAGATTGACTTAGAGGAAGGCATATCCCCTCCTCTTGGAACCATTTACTCCCTTTCCCCCACTGAGTTAGAAGTGCTCCATGCCTTCCTCAATGAACACCTGATCTACGGATTCATCTGCCAATCAAGCTCCACTCACAGCGCTCTGGTCCTGTTCATTCGAAAGAAGGACAGCTCCTTCCACTTATGTGTCAACTTCCATGGACTTAACAAAATCACACAGAAAGATTGCTACCCCCTTCCACTCATCTCCAACCTCTTGGATGCTCCTAGCAAGGCCTGCATTTACACCAAGATTGACCTCTGCCATACTTATCACTTGGTCTGCATTGCTGATGGCGATGAGTGGAAGACTGCTTTCCACACCCGCTATGGATCATTTGAGTGGTATGTGATGCCTTTCGGTCTCACTAACACTCCTGTGGCCTTCCAGAGGCTTGTTAATAGCATCTTCTCTGATCTCTTTGATGTCTACATTGTCGTCTATCTTAACAACATCCTCATCTACTCCACTGACCTCAAGATGCACAAAAAACATGTCTGCAAAGTCCTCCAATGCCTCCAGCAGCATGGGCTTTATGCCAAGCTGGAGAAGTATGAGTTCCACTCTGACTCCATTGAATACTTAGGTTTCTAGCTTGCAACTGGCAGACTTTCTATATCCACAAACAAGGTGAAGGCCATTACCGAGTGGCCGGAACCACGCAAAGTCAAGGACATTCAGTCCTTCCTGGGGTTTGCCAATTTTTACAGACACTTCATTTTCAACTACTCTGACATCATCATTCCCCTTACCCGCCTTACACACAAAAACACTCTATGGAATTTCACTAAGGAATGCCACTCTGCCTTCAATCACCTCAAGTCCACCTTCACCTCTGCTTCAATTCTCACTCACTGGGTGCCCAATGCTCCGCTCACCATGGAGACTGACGCCTCTGACTATGCAATTGCAGGGATCCTCTCCATCACTTGCTCTGATAGTGCACTCTGCCCCGTTGCATTTTATTCCTGCACTTTGACCACATTGGAGTTAAACTACGACACCCATGACAAGGAGCTATTGGCAATTTTTGAAGCATTTGCTCACTGGCAGCATTACCTTGAGGGCTCTGCTACTCCAGTGGATGTAGTGACTGACCATAAGAATTTAGAATATTTTTCTAGTTTGAAGGTCCTCACATGCTACCAAGCCCACTGGTCAGAGTTCCTCTGCCAGTTCAATCTTGCTATCCACTTTCACCCTGGATGCCTTGGCATGAAACCTAATGCCCTTACTTGAGGATAGAATGTCTACCCAAAAGAGGGGGATAGGGATTACGCTCACGCCAACCTGCATAACCTCTGCCCTGTGTTTATGCAGGAACAGCTCATGTCCTCCCTTAGGGCAACCCACTACCTCACTCCTGCACTCCATGCATTGATGCTCATTGATGTGGACTGGATCTACAGTGACATTCTTTCCACCCTTTCTTCCAACCTCATGGCCCAGTGCCACATCTCCAACTCCTCCGACCCTCAGAGGTCCATTGACTCCAATGGGTTCCTTTGCCTTGATGGCAGAATCTACATCCCAGACTCTGACAACCTCCACCTCTGCATGCTTCGCTATAAGCATGATCACCCTCTCTCTGGCCATTTTGGCCAAAACCGAATGCTAGAGCTAGTCTGCAGGGAATATACTTGGCCTGGAGTGCACACATTCATTAAAGATTACATGTTCTCATGCACCACTTGCGCCCAAGCCAAAGTGCCATGACACCACCCCTATGGACTACTCAAGCAGCTCCCCATTCTGGAACATTCTTGGCACTCTGTGTCTATGGACTTCATTGAACACCTCCCCTCCTCTGGCAGTTACTCCACCATTCTCATCATCATGGACTGCTTGTCCAAACAAGCCATCTTTATTCCGACCCATGACATGATCTCCTCTCCTGAATTAGCTAAGCTCTTTATCACTCATATGTTCTCTAAGCATGGGGTACCATCTCATGTCACCTCTGACAGAGGATCAGAGTTCGTCTCGTATTTCTTTAGGTCCCTAGGGAAGGCCCTTGGCATTGCCCTCCACTTCACCTCTGGTTACCACCTAGAGGGCGACAGACAAACTGAGCAGACTAACCAAACCCTCAAGCAGTACCTTTGGATCTATTGCAGTTATCAGCAAGATGACTGGTCTGACCTCTTACCCCTTGCAGAGTTTGCATTCAACAACGCTCCTAGTGTGACAATGGGTGTATCACCCTTTTTCGCTAATAAGGGATATCACCCCAACCTCACAATCAACCCCACCCTCTCCCTCATGTCCTCCCACACCCAAGAATACACCTCCAACTTGCAGGAGCTCCACAAGTTCCTCCACTCAGAGATGTCTTTGGCCCAGCAATGCTACCAAGCCCCCACTGATGCCCAGTGTATCCCTCTGCTGGACCTCAAGGTTGGCGATGAAGCATATGCCAAGGCCAAGTACTTCCAGACGACATGCCCCTCTCAGAAGCTGTCAGACAAAAACCTTGGCCTATTCAAAATCATTGCCCGACCTGGAACTCACTCCGTCACACTCCAACTCCCAGAGTCCATGAGGTCCGTGCACCCTGTCTTTCACATCTCATAGGTTGAGCCAGCAGTCCCTAATGCAATTCTGAATCATGTGGTACTTCCACCACCTCCAATCGAGATTGATGGAGAAGTCGAATATGAGATTGCAGAGATCCTCGACTCCAAAATCAATTGCTGTAGATGCCAGTGCCAACTCCTCTACCTTGTCAAGTGGGCTGGCTATGAGGGGACTGATAATGCAACCTCATGGCTGCTCACAACAGAACTAGGCAATGTGAGCAAACTCGTCAACAACTTCCATGTGTGATACCTGACCAAACCTGGACCTCACTGGTCTGCTTAGGACTACTCTGCTCCACTCTGACCTGCTCCAACCCCAAAATGATCATATTACCAGTATGTAGGCACTAACTATGCCTGTGTCTAGGACGATGGGCCAGGATCGGACTGAGACTCCTCTGCTCCTTCTCTCTCTGCTTTCTTCCCTTTCCCCACTCCTTCCTCCACCTCCTTTTCCTCCACCTCCTTTTCCTCCACTCCTTCCTCCTTCTCCTCCACCACTCTCTGACCATCCTGCAAGCTCCCCTGGACAAACTCTGGTGGTTGCGCCCAGACCTCCCTGGTGCGCTGCACCTCTACTGCACCCCTTGTGACAAGGAGCTCCCACAGCCTTCACCAGTGGACCTCACTCTTGCACTCCTTTCGGAGGCATGCCTGCTCCAGCCACAGCTGCTCCCATTCAAGCACAATCCGCTCCTGCTCCCTCCATGCCATCCGCTCCTTGTTACAAAAACACTACACTTTGTGGACTTAGCCAAAAGTCACCACACTTACCCCTATCTGGAACAAGGAACTCCAGACCATCTCTAATGGACTTGCCCCATCTCCGGACTACAGATAGATCTACTATGGTTATTACAAGTATCACTTCCACAACATGTCACAGCTCCACTACATGTCTCACAAACTCTGGCAGTCAGATCACATCAGAGATCCTGGAGTCGGAGCAGAGGTTTTTGGACTTGACATGGTTTTACTTTAGTGTCACCGGAACATTGGTAGCTTATAGCACAATACTCACATAGTTGTAGTTTACTATTTATACAAGTAGTTACAGTGACAAAGCCTCAGCTTTGTCCATTTGTTGTATTGGTAGCCCTTATAGTGGTACCTTGCAATTAAGGCTAGCTCCTTGGTCTTACCTTGCCAGTACTTGTGTGGTGGTACTGCAAGTGTAGTCATGCCCGAGTGGATAAACCTCTGGTCAGCCCTAATAAGGTTGTTCTGGTAACACTTGGACGAAGCTACACACACCTGCGTGCGATACCCAGACTCCAGGGTTTAGGAGGGCACTTGGACTTTTGTTCCGGATGAGATGCAGACCCTAGTGTTAAGGGGGACCCACTGGAGTTTTCCAGAGTTCATTTCGCAGTGCCCCAACACTTTTAGAGGTACTGGAGTTGTAGCTCCGGAGATTGCTCTTGCTAGTTATGTAGAATACTTGTGCCACTTTCGAAGTCCCCCCTTGGGGTGATAGCACACACTCCCACCAGGGTGTTTGCACAGGGAACAGGACTTTAGGTCTGGGAGTCCATATGTATCTGGGCCAAAAAGTCCGAGGTAGACCAGAGGGTGTATCCGGCTTAAACTCCATACATCCGTATTTACCGTAGCTACGACGAAGAAGACACCTTCCAGCTGGGGTTTACCAGTAGACCAGCAGAGGAAGGAGAGGAGGATAGACCTCCCTCTAATGTGTATTTGACATGGAGGCACTCCAGGATGCGCTGATTGTGGCAGTATGGGAGGGTAACTCCAGAGAAGATGTGACAAAGAAAATTGCCAACCCCGGGAAATGGGACGGAGATCAGAGCAAGTTCCAGTTATGGTGGAGCAAACTCCGGCTCTGGGTGGAGTCACAAACTTGGAGAAATAACAAGGTCCATGAAGTTGCAGTCTTGTCAAGATTTGAGGGCAAGGGAGAGGCCTTCACTCAAGTAATGATGGAGACACTAATGGAGTTGGAGGAGGAGACAACTGAAGTCGAAGGAGTCTGGCAACCCCATGGACTAGACGCTTGGCTGAACTGGGCTGCCTTTCAGCAGATGATTACAGGGCATTTCTGCATCGAGGTCCTAGTATAGGAATTATATAAAAAATTGACTGCCCTCTGCCAGAACGGCAATCCAGTGGACACCTTCTTGGAAAAGTTCACAATCCTACAGTGCAAAGCCAAGATCAGAGCGGCAGAGGCATTTCACCTCCTGAAAAGAGCAATTGATTACAGAATCTACTACCAAGTGGAGCTCCATCACATAGTAGCGGATGGAGATTTCAACACCCTCTACAAGGCCTATGAAAAAATAGGCTGAAACTTCAAACACATCACCCTCAAACAGGGAGCCCCCCTCTGACATCTCCCATGATCTTCTGCTCTGCTCCACCAACCTCCTCTGGACTACGCAGCCCCTCCCCGACAGACAGGTCCTTCAGGTCCAAAATATAGATTCACCCCTACTGGAATCCAACCAGGGCACAGAGCCCCGATGGATATCTCCACCATAACTCTGCGAGGTGCCTGCTATCACTGTGGCACACAAGAACACTTCAAATGGGACTGCCCCCAAAAGAAAGGCAAACAAAAGATGGTCCAACAGCTCTGGGACCCAGAGTATAAATGATATGTCTCCGTGGAAGTGACAGAGCAAAAGGAAACTCTGCAGCCAGGCTCCACAAAACTCTGGCAATCCAGCCCCTGGCAGAATCACCCCCCTCTGCTGACCCTGGCAAAAACGTCACAGTGGAAGTATGTCTCAGAGGAAGTGGAGGCATATTGGAGGGATCATTTGGCTGCCGAAGAAAAGCAGAAAGTGGCTGAATCCTCAAAAAGGAGTAGGCTCAGAGATGATGGGGGTCTCCCCAGGCCGGAAGTAAATATGCGCTTGACTTGGACTAATAGTGCTTTAGGTACCTGTAATATAATTTCTTACGATTCCAAAAGGGCGTCCAACTCAAATGGCATGGGACTGGAATTAAAATATAGTGTGCTTAATTCTCTTGCAAGGCAAAGAGTCAACACATTTAAGTATAATTCCCCCACAATTTTAAAAATTCGGAGCCCCAACTCTGGACCAATGGGTGGCCAATTGTCACTTCAAGTCAGAGTCTGGTATCAGACAGGCAGCAGTTGGTCCTCCATCGGACTTAAGGCCCTGCTCGACTCTGGGGCTTCTAATACATTTATTGACTTAGACTTTTGTAAAAAGCACAATTTCTTGATGACCCCTATTCCAAAACCTATCGAGGTAGCAAATGCCGATGGCTCTAAAGGAGCGATGGGCACTATTACGCATAAGGTTTCAATATTTATTGACATTAATAATCACTTAGAGTGTGTTGATGTATATGTCACTATTCTGGGGACACATCCTATTTTTATTGGGTATGACTGGCTAGAATGTCATAACCCCAAAATCGACTGGGTAACAGGGGAATTGAAATTCACCCATTGCACATCCTATTGTAAAGTATTGTAGCAGACACAGCTGCCCCCTACTTTCTCCACTCAGAGTGTCAAACCAGAGCTCACAGAGAAGGTACCTCCACAGTACCATGAGTTCCTGGATGTGTTTTCGGAGCAGGAGTCCAAGCGGATGCCAGTCCAGAAGCCATGGGATCACATGATCAACCTTAAGCCAGACTTTGTGCCCAATAAGGGTAGGGTGATCCCCCTATTGGAGTTGGAGATGGCAGAGATCCAGACCTTTATTGAAAAGGAGTTGAAGAAGGGGTACATCCACCCCTCTAAATCTCCACAGACATCTCCAGTTTTCTTCATTCCAAAAAAGGACAGAAAAAAGTGCCTTGTCATGGATTATAGATATCTAAACGAGGGCACCATAAAAAATGCTTACCCACTCCCTTTAATTTTACAACTAATAGATTGCCTAAAGGGCGCAGACTTATTCACTACCATGGACCTTAGATGGGGTTATAATAATATTCGTATGAAAGAAGAGGATGAATGGAAGGCAGCTTTTGTAACTCCAATTGGAGCTTTCAAGCCCCTAGTCATGTATTTCAGACAGACAAACTCCCCATCCACTTTCCAAAATATGGTAAATGATATATTTAATGACATGTACACAACTGTAATTATTTTTATGGATGATTGTATGGTATTTACGAAGGGAAGGACTATAGAGGAACACCAGACTATAGTGAGAGAGGTACTCTGCTGCTTCTGAGAAAACAACCTATATGTAAAACTGGAGAAGTGCCACTTTGAAATGGAGAAGGTGGACTTCCTCGGAATGGTCGTTTCTAGAGAGGGGGTGGAGATGCAGGGCAAAAAGGTGCAGGGGGTGTTGGATTGGCCTGCTCCGACCCACCTCAAACAGGTTCAAGGGTTCCTTAGACTTTGCAACTACTATAGATGGTTTATTCTGAACTTCACAGACATCGCTCATCCATTAAACAACCTTACCCAGAAAGATATGCCATTCCGCTAGGGGAATGCTCAGTAAAAGGCCTTCACTTACTTAAAGGCAGAGTTCCAGCGGCCCTCCATGCTGGCATATCCGAACCTGGAGAAGGAAATACATGTAGAAATGGACACATTGGAGGTCATGACCAGAGGAGTACTCTCCATGCTTGGAGATGATGGACTTTGGCAGCTGGCTGCATTCATTTCACATTCGTTCAACTCTGCAGAGTGGAATTACCCCATATATGATGAGGAGTTACTAGCAGTAGTTTGTGCCCTGGCAGAGTGGCAACACTACTTAATCAGAAAGGAGTTATTCAAGATCTGGATAGACCACAAAAATCTTGAATATTGGAAAAAACTGCAGACGTTATCTCTGCACCAAGCCTGTTGGCATTCCATGCTTATGGAATATAACTACATAATCAAGTACAAGCCTGGCTCTGCTAATGGAAGAGTGGATGCGCTGTCCCAGAGACCAGACTACGGAGATGTGGTGGAAAATCACAACACAAATATCACCGTCCTACTGGAAACCATATTTATAAACAGACTCTCTATATCTTCTCCCTTTTACAATAAAATCCAAAAAGAATCAGAAAAAATAAAAAACAAAAAAATAGACAGTTCCATTTACGATACAGACAAAAAAATATTTAAAAATGAGAAAAATAAAGT
>JBBPKP010000586.1:0-11870 GCA_038089335.1 Boletellus aff. obscurococcineus | reverse complement strand
TTTCACCTCAGGATACCATCCGGAAGGAGATGGTCAAACTGAGCATATGAACGAGACCCTGGAGCAGTACTTATATGTCTACTGTAACTATCAATAGGACGACTGGTCCGAGCTCCTACCTCTGGCGGAGTTTGCATACAACAACACTCCGAACACAACCACCGGACTCTCCCCGTTCTTCGCTAACAAGGGCTACCACCCAAACCTGATGGTTCATTCTGGGAGAGATCTCACCTCCACACAAGCGTGAGAGTACTCCGTCGACCTCGATTCCCTCCACCAGTACCTCCATGAGGAGATAGCTGCCATGTAAGAGCGCTACCAAGGACCTGTAGATGCGAAGTGAACTCTGGCTCTGGACTTCAAAGTCGGTGACCTTGTCTTTGTCAAAGCCAAGTATTTCCGCTCCACCAGACCTTCTAAGAAGCTCTTGGAGAAGAATCTCGGTCCTTACAGCATCATCACGCAAGCCAGTACACACTCCTTCACACTCCGCCTTCCGGACTCCATGAAGTCTGTACACCCGGTGTTCCACGTCTCACAATTAGAACCCTCCATCCCCAACTCGATTCCAAACCAGACTCAGGCTCCACCACCTCCGGTCGAAGTCAAAGGAGAGTTAGAGTACGAGATAGCGGAAATTTTGGACTTGAAGGTAGATCGTAGACAGCGGAATTGCAAACTGCTGTACCTGGTGCATTGGTCTGGCTACGAAGGCACTGACAAAGAAATGTCTTGGTTGCTAGCTACGGAGCTCGGACACGCTTCAGAGTTAGTTGATGCCTTCCACCTCCATTATCTAGACAAGCCAGGTCTGCACTCCACTTAGTCACGCACAATCGCATTCACCGCTCCATTTCTCTATGCTACTCACACCTCTTTGTTTATCTGCTCCTGCTCTGCTCCTTCCTCCATCTCTGCCCTACTCGCCTCCACGCTCTCTTCCGCCAACTCCTCCACTTCCTCCGCTACTCCCTCCAAGGACTCAGAGCCTGCCTCTGACTCTGACTCCTCCGACAGCGCTCTGTACAGCTCCGTCATCTTCAGCTCCATGAGCTGCTCAAGCAGCTCGTTCTGTATGTCAAGGTGCTTATTCTACGCCCTGACCACCTCCCACAGCCCCTGTGCCACCTGAGCAATGCTCCGGAGGTCCTCCACCCACACAGGAGTTCCTCCGTTGGAGCTGCTAGGCCCTGCCTCCGCCTCCTCCGTCCTCCTCCGTTTCATCCCCCGCTCCTCCTTGGCGACTGTCCTCTGTTTCCGCCGCTCCGGCTTCTCCTCCCTGGGCTGCTCGCACTTTGCCTTCACCTTGCGGCACTTCACGCACAAGGTGGACTTCCCCAGTCCACCCTTGCACGTGAGCCCGTGGTCCTTGCACCTCTGGCACACTGGCATGCTCGGCACCTTCCCCTTCCCTTTGTCTTGGCGCTGCTGTGCCGCCACCTCCGCCACCTGTCGCCAGTGAGCTATGGAATTACTACTGATCTAGTACCTACCCGTCACTTTGCAGCCTCCTCCGCCACCTTCCTCTCTGCCTCTGCCTTCTGCCTCGCCTCCTCCGCCGCCACTCTTCTCCGCTCCTCCTCCTCCCTCCACGCCTTGGCCCTCCGCCTCTGCTCCACACCCTTCGCTTCCCACAGCGCATTGTTGTCGTCCTCGCACTCCGTGAGGCGCATGTTGTCCCAGTGGCAGATGTTGGTGATGTCGGACATGGTGGTTTGAATACAAGAGGTAACGACAGGTCTGATCGGGTTTTATATTCCAGGACGGAATTCCGGACTCCGCAACTCTGCATTGTCCCTCGCTTCATAGGCCTTCAGGGGTTCAGGCCTAAGAGGGGGATACTGTCACATCCCATATTACCGCCAAGGCAAACTCCAGTGCTCCAGCACCAGCTCCGCCCAACTCCAGACACTTTCCTTTCTTTCATACGTTCTCTGTTCTGTCTATTTGCTTTCGTAGTATAACCTTTGGAGTTCTGGCTGGACTCTGGAATGACAACTCCATTTACCTTACCATTCTTAGCTTTCGTCCGTGACCGCATGATACCTGTCCACATTCGTCATACATATTTCGCCCGTAGTACTTTGTCATCCGTTCTGTCTCTCTTATTGGGCATATCTCGACTTTTCCATATGCTCCTGTTATCCACTCCTACTCTGTTTCCACATGGTATGTTTTATCTAATTCCGTATGTCTTTGCCCTTTGCCCAAGGTAGATAGTATATAACCCGTGCATGTACTACCTAGACCTCAGTTAGAATATCGACTAAGTTTCCTCCTGTTCACTCCAACGCCCTCCGGTCTCCCTTTACCCCTCTGCACACTATCTCTGCTTCTCCGATCTCCGACTCTGAGGATTGCGAGTGCAAGGGGTGCGACACATAAGTCCTGCGCCGAAAGTCCTTGCCCCTACCATTATGCCACACCTCCGCTCCGGACTTCGTCAGACTTGCTCCAGAGGACCTGGACTTGACATGCAGTCCGATTCCTCCCAACCTTTCCAATGAACCAGGTATTCCAATTTCCCCTTTTTCATGTGAGATCCCGCCACATATTCTACCTCGTATTCTTCTTCTCTGTCCCTTACTTCGATTACATCTGGGTAGATAGAGGGTTGCCCGGGGAGGGTCTCTTTGTATGGTTTTACCCGGGAGATATTAACCATGGGGTGGATGCAAGCAGAGTGGGGCAGGACTAATTCTACAGTGTTCAGGAGCACCCTTTTGATTTTGTAAGGTCCAATCCATTTCTGTGTGAGCTTCCTAGATGTGTACGGTAACTTCAAGTTCTCTGTAGAAAGCCATACACGATCTCCGATGCTATACTCCGGAGTGTTGGACCTTTTGGAATCAGTTTTTTTCTTCATTTTTTCTCATGCTCCCTCCAGTGCCTTCATGACTTCCTCGTGACTTTTTCATAATTCTCGGCCAAACTCCCCCTCACCCTCCTTCGCCTTCCCTTCAAACCCTAGATGCGGTTGGTAGTTCCGTGTAACTCCCAAAGGAGTTTCTCTGGTAGTGGAAGTCAGGGCGGAGTTGTGCTGGAACTGCGCCAGTTTGATCCACTTGGCCCATTCCTCTTGTTTCTTTGCCACGTAGTTCCAGAGATATTGCGTTAGCTCCCTATTAATGCGTTCGGTTTGACTGACTGTCTGTGGGTGGTAGGCAGTGGAGAGTTTCTGTGAGATCCCCAAGAGTCTACATAAATTACTAGTAAAGTCTGATATAAACTGTGGACCCTGATCGGAGACGACTGAAGTAGGGAGTCCGTGTATACACCATACATTGTCTCTAAATAATTTAGCTAGGTCTAGAGATGAAATCGTCTTTTGGCATGGAACGAATACCACTTCTTTTGAAAATCTGTCTACAACTACACAAATACTGTCTGCTCTGTTTGATTCTGGAAGTCCGGTAATAAAGTCTACAGAAATGTCCTCCTAAGGGTGCTTCGGAGTTGGGAGTGGAAGGAGTTTTCCTGCTGGAGGTCTTTGCGTGCCCTTGGTTCTAGCGCATGTTTGGCATGCATTGACGTATTCTTTTACTCCGGTGGTAACTCCAGGCCAAGTGAAATGTCATGTAAGTAAATGTACAGTACGGGCTTGTCCTGCATGTCTGGCAATCAGAGAGTCGTGACATATATTAAGTAATTCTATTCTAAGTGCCTTTGGCATGAAGACTTTATTTTTCTCATTTCTAAATATTTTCTTGTCTGTATTGTAGATAAAGCCATCTATTTTTTCGTTTTTTATTTTTTCTGATTCTTTTTGTATTTTATTGTAAAAGGGAGAAGATATAGAGAGTTCATTTATAAATACAGTTTCCAGTAGGATGGTGATATTTGTGTTGTGGTTTTTTACTGCATCTCCGTGGTCTGGCCTCCAGGACAACGTGTTCACTCTTCCATTGGCAGAGCCAGGCTTGTACTTAATTACATAGTTGTACTCCATGAGCATGGCATGCCAGCAAGCTTGGCACAGAGACAACTTCTGTAGTTTTTTCCAGTATTCGAGATTTTTGTGATCTGTCCAAATCTTGAATAACTCCTTTCTGATTAAGTAGTGCTGTCACTCGGCCAGGACGTGAACTACTGCTAGTAACTCCTTATCGTATATGGGGTAATTCCACTGTGTAGAGTTGAACGAGTGTGATATGAATGCGGCCGGCCGCCAAAGTCTGTTATCTCCGAGCACAGAGAGTACCCCTCCAGTCGCAACCTCTGATGCGTCCATTTCTATGCGCATCTCCTTCTCCAGGTCTGGATATGCCAGCATGGAGGGGCGCTGGAACTCCGCCTTTAGGTCGGTGATGGCCTTTTGCTGAGTATCCCCCCAGCAGAATGGTGTATCCTTCTGGGTGAGGTCGTTCAATAGACAAGCAATGTCCACGAAATTCAGAATAAATCATCTATAGTAGTTACAAAGTCCAAGGAACCCCTGTACCTGTTTGAGACAGGTCAGAGTGGGCCAATCCAACACCCCCTGCACCTTTTTACCCTGTATCTCCACCCCCTCTCCAGAAACGACCATTCCAAGGAAGTCCACCTTCTCCGTTTCGAAGTGGCACTTCTCCGGTTTTACATATAGGTCGTTTTCTCAGAAGCAGCGGAGTACCTCTCTAACTATACTCCAGTGTTCCTCTATAGTCCTTCCCTTTGTAAATACCATACAATTGTCCATAAAAATAATTACAGTCACGTACATGTCATTAAATATATCGTTTACCATATTTTGGAAAGTGGAGGGGGAATTTGTTTGTCCAAAATACATAACTAGAGGCTTGAAAGCTCCAATCGGAGTAACGAAGGCCACTTTCCATTTGTCCCCTTCTTTCATGCGAATATTATTGTATCCCCATCTCAAGTCCATGGTAGTAAATAAGTCTGCGCCCTTAAGGTGATCTATTAGCTGTGAAATGAGTGGAAGGGGGTAAGCATTTTTTATTGTGCCCTCGTTCAGGTATCTGTAGTCCATGACGAGGTGCTTTTTTCCATCTTTTTCGGAATAAAGAATACCAGAGATGTCTGCGGAGATTTAAAGGGGCGGATGTACCCCTTCTTCAACTCCCTTTCAATGAAGGTCTGGACCTCCACCATCTCCGACTCCAATAGGGGGATCACCCTACCCTTTTTGGGGACAAAGTCCGGTTTGAGATTGATTGCGTCCTCCCAAGGCTTCCAGACCAGCATCCACTTGGACTTCTGTTCCAAGAACACATCCAAGAAATCGTGATACTGTGGAGGTATCTTCTCCGCGAGCTCCGGTTCAATGCTCCTAATGGAGGAAGTGAGGGGCAGCTGCATCTGCTGCAATACTTTACAATAAGATGTACAGCGGGCAAATTTCAGTTCTCCCATTACCCAGTCGATTTCGGGGTTATGACGTTCCAGCCAGTCATACCCAATAAAAATGGGGTGTGTCCCGAGAATAGTGACATAGGCGTCAACATATTCCGAATGATTATTAATGTGAATAAATATTGAAACCTTATGTGTGATAGCACCCATTGCTCCTTTAGAGCCATCAGCATTTGCTACCTCAATAGGTTTCGGAATAGGAATCATTAAGAAGTTATGTTTTTTACAAAAGTCCGAATCAATGAAAGTATTGGAAGCCCCGGAGTCGAGCAGGGCCTTAAGTCTGACGGAGGACCAACTGCTGCCTGTCCAATACCGGACTCCAACCTGAAGTGACAATTGGCCACCCATTGGTCCAGAGTTGGGCCTCCGAATTTTTAAAATTGTGGGGGATTTATACCTTAATGTGTTGACTCTGTGCCTTGCAAGGGAATTAAGCACACTATATTTTAATTCTGGTGCCACGCTATTCGAGTTGGACACCCTTTTGGAATTGCAAGAAGTTATATTACAGGTGCCTAAAGCACCATCAGTCTGAGTCAAGCACATATTTACTTCTGGCCCAGGGAGACCCCCGTCATCTCCGAGCCTACTTATTTTAAAGAACTTGCCGCCTTTTGCTTTCCTTCAGCAGCCAACCAATCCCTCCAATATACCTCCACCTCCTCCGAAATGTACTCCTGCTGCAAAGTTTTTACCAGGGTCTGCGGAGGGGGGTGGAATTGCCAGAGATCAATGGAGTTGGGCTGAGGAGCTTCCTCTCGCTCCACCACTTCCACAGAGACGTATTGCTCGTACTCCAGGTCCCACAGCTGTCAGACCGTTACTTTTTGTTTGCCTTTATTTTGGGGGCAATCCCATTTGAAATGTCCTTGTGTGCCACAAAGAAAGCAGGCGCCCTGTGGAGTTATGGCGGAGATATCCATCGGGGCTCCGCGCCCTGGTTGGATTTCTGTAGGGGTAAACTTGTATTGTGGACCTGATGGTCCGGTCGGTCAGAGTGGAGTGGAATAGGTTGGGGGAGGTCTGCGGAGCGGGGCAGAGGATCGGGGGAGCTGTCAGAGGGGGGCTCCCTGTTCGAGGGCAATGTGTTTAAAGCTTTGGCCTACTTTTTCATAAGCCTCGTAGAGGGTGGCGAAGTCCCCCTCCGCTACTACCTGATGGAGCTCTGTTTGGTAGTAGATTTGGTAGTCGATCACTTTCTTCAAAAGGTGGAAAGCCTCCGCATCTCCGATCTTGGCCTTGCATTGTAGAACTGTGAACCTTTCTAAGAAGATGTCCACCGGATCGCCGTTCTGGCGGAGGGCGATCAACTTTTTGTAAGATTCCTGCACTAGAACTTCAATGTGGAAGTGCCCCATGATCATCTGCTGAAATGTGGCCCAGTCCGGCCACACAGCTAGTCCTCGGAGTTGCTTGACTCCTTCAATTTCGATTATCTCCTCCTCCAACTCCATAAGTGTTTCCATTGTTACTTGAGCAAAAGCCTCTGCTTTGCCCTCGAGTCTTGACAAGACCACAACTCCGTGGACCTTGTTATCCCGCCAGGTCTGGGACTCCACCCAGAGCTGGAGTTTGCTCCACCAGAGGTGGAATTTACTCCGATCTCCGTCCCATTTTCCCAGATCAGTGATCTTTTTGGTAATGTCCTCCTGTAAATTCCCCTCCCATACTGCCACAACCAGAGCATCATGGAGTGCCTCCATATTAAAAGCGTCGTCAGCCATGGGTAAACGTGTGCTGGTAATGGCAGGAGATCCAATGGAGGGTTAACTATGTGAGGAGGGTGCGGGAGAACGGTGTTGTTAGAAATCGGCAGACATGATGCCGGAGATGGTAGAGGAGAATACAAATTTGAGGGAGGTCTATCCTCCTCTCCTTCCTCTGCTGGTCTACTGGTAAACCCCAGCCAGAAGGTTTCTTCTTCATCATAACTACAGTATATACAGATGTATGGAGTTTAAGCCACATACACCCTCCGGTCTACCTCGGACTTTTTGGCCCGGATACCTATAGACTCCCGGACCTAAAGTCCCGTTCCCTCTACAAACACCCCAGTGGGAGTGCACACTATCACCCCAAGGGGACTTTGAAAGTGGTACAAGTATACTATATAACTAGCAAGAGCAATCTCCAGAGCTATAACTCCAGTACCCCTAAAGGCGTCGGAGCACTGTGAAATAAACTCTGGAAAACTCCAGTGGGTCCCCCTTAATGCTAGAGTCCACGTCTCATCCAGAACGAAAGTCCAAGTGCCCTCCTAAACCCTGGAGTCTGGGTATTGTGTGTGGGTGTGTGTAGCTTTGTCCAAGTGTTACTGGAACAACCTTATTAGGGCTGACCAGAGGTATACCACTTGGGTGCGACTACACTTGCAGTAACACCACACAAGTACTGGCAAGGTAAAACCTAGGAGCCTGCCTTAATTGCAAAGACCCACTATAGGGTGTCTAATACAACAAGTGGACAAAGCTGAGGCTTTGTCACTGTAACTACCTGTATGAATAGTAAACTACAACTATGTGAGTATTGTGCTATAAGCTACCAATGTTCCAGTGAAACTAAAGTAAAACTGTGTCAAGTCCAAAACCTCTGCTCCAACTCCGGGATCTCCGATGTGATCCGAACGCCAGAGTTTGTGAGACATGTAGCGGAGCTGCGATATGTCACAGAAGGGATACTCATAATGACCGTGGTAGATCTATCTGTAGTCCGGAGATGGGGTAAGTCCGTCGGAGATGTTGCAGAGTTCCTTGTTCTGGATAGGGGTAAGTGCAGTGACTTTTGGCTAAGTCCACAAAGTGTAGTGTTTTTTGTAACACTACCCCCTCTCTAGATTTTGTTTCTCCAGACAAAATTATGATCCTGCTTCCCAGTCCAGCTGGGTCACATCTTCATTCCCCGAGAAGTCGACAGAATAGTCCATGAAGAGGAGTGAGTGTTACGTCGATGTAAACGATCTCGCTGTCAAGCATGTCCTTCAGCAGCGACACAAAGTCTGATAGAGGTCCTGGGTCTCGAGCGCTGCTAGCACACTCGGAGTGAGAAGAGTTACGTTGTTAAACGTAAATCTAGCTAAGGAGTACATGTCGGCTACGATGGGTATTTATAGGGGAGGAATTGGGGAAGACGATCTGGGAGAACAATGGCTACCAGATTAGGAGAGCAAAAGAGTAGTCCGTTTAGAGAGAACAATGGTCACCATACTGGGGAAACAATAGACCCGCTACTGAGGGTTTATCGGACTGCGCCGTCCGTACACGAGAGGAGGGATGAGGATTCCTGGGTGGGCATCTACCAGGCGATAATACACGGGCGGGAGAGAAGGATCAAAGGAAAGGGATGAAAATGTAACAGTGAGAAGTCTGAGGTGGAGATTCCTCGAAGTTTTCAAGGAGCAGAGGGGTTTTTGGAATGGACGGCGGAGATTGCATCCAGAGCGTGGTGGAGATGCTCCACTGGCTCCCAAGTGCAGTGTCACATCCCATATTACCGCCGAGGCAAACTCTGGTGCTCCGGCACCAGCTCCACCCAACTCTGGACACTTTCCTTTCTTTCGTACGTTCTCTGTTCTGTCTATTTGCTTTTGTAGTATAACCTTCGGAGTTCCAGCCAGAGTCTGGAATGACAACTCCATTTACCTTACCATTCTTAGCTTTTGTCTGCGACCGCATGATACCTGTCCATGTTCATCGTACGTATTTCGCCCGTAGTACTTTGTCATCCATTCTGTCTCTCTTATCAGGCATATCTCGACTTTTCTATATGCTCCTGTTATCCACTCCTACTCTGTTTCCACATGGTATGTTTTATCTAATTCCGTATATCTTTGCCCTGTGCCCAAGGTAGATAGTATATAACCCGTGCATGGACTACCTAGACCTCAGTTAGAATAACAACTAAGTTTCCTCCTGTTCACTCCGACACCCTCTGGTCTCCCTTTACCCTTTCACACACCATCTCCGCTTCTCTGATCTCCGACTCCGAGGATTGCGAGTGCAAGGGGCGTGACACATAAGTCCTGTGCCGAAGGTCCTCGCCCTCTACCGTTACACCGCATCTCTGCTCTGGACTTTGTCGGACTTGCTCCAGAGGACCCAGACTTGACAGTATATTCTAACTCACTCCTTGTACTCGCTCGCTCATGTCTCATTCCTTGCCTTCTCGCTGAGATCGCCTAGAATCCGTCTTTGGCTCATCATGTACTATTCCTGGGGAATTCGTGAGCCTCACGGCACAAGCCAACCCTCCTATGTCTATATCCGCTACGCCATATTGCCACATTATGCCATCCGGCCCGTTTACATCTCCGCTCACTCTGCTTCCGGAGACAATTCCCGCTGAGTTGCACTTTGAGGAAGTAGGAGCTGACTACATTTTTAACAACCCAGAAGCTAGTGGCTTGGATCTCCGAGGCTCGGAAGGGACTCCGCCCTCCAAACCTTCCTCCGGCCACTCCGAGGACAAGGAATTCAGAGTTGACAATGACGAATGCAACAAGGTTCCTCTGGCTTTTGAGCCTTTTGCCTCACTCACCGACGCTATCCGGGACATGACCCAGCAAGCACTCCATCGCAAATCCTCTGACGCTCCGAAAACCAAAGTCCGGGAGCCAGACCCGTTCGACGGGCTGGACCCCAAAAAGCTTCGTCCATTCATCATCTAATGCGAGTTAAACTTCCAGGCTAATCCTAAACACTTCCACTGTGACCGTGTTATGTTTTCTTCTCTGGTCCACGACCCTTCTCTTCCGCCCGTGTATTACCATCCGGTGGACGACCACCAAGGACTTCTCATCCCTCCCCTTGTATATGGACGGCGTGGTCCATCCCATCCACAGTAACGGGTCTATTGTTGTCTCTGTATGGTAACCATTGTTCTCCTTCCTCGGACTACTATTTCCCCTCCCAATCTGGTAGCCATTGTTCTCCCAGATCGTTCCCCCCCCATATCCCATCCCTATAAATACTCTCCCGTAGCCCACATGTATTCCCTAGCTAGATCTACGTTTAACAACATAACTCTTCTCACTCCGAGTGTGTCAAGCAACGCTCAAGACCCAGGACCTCTATCAGACTTCGTGTCGCTGCAGAAGGACACGCTCGACAGCGAGATCGTTTATGTCGACATAACAAAAGATCTAGCTCGTCCTGACGCCCCTGCTCTCCAGCAGTAGGGCCCCACCCAAAGTACAACACGTCATACGGACTACGACAAGGAGAGTCCTCCAACTCCGAAAGCTCGGAACATTCGAATCGCTCTTCTCACTCGGAATACCTATCTCCATCCCCCGCCCCGAGACGAAGTGGACCACCCCAAATAAACCCTCGACGAAGGAGAAGCCCCTCTATTTCCCTACCCGCTCCACCGGTCCTCTCCATTACCCCCCCACCCGTAGACACCCCTCGAACTGAACTAGAAACAAACCCCTTATCCGAAGTACCCACCCCTTTAACTGCCATACCCCTAATGCTACCGGCACCGTTACCTCTGCCCGCCATTGCCGAACCAAATCCCTCTGAGAACTCACTGAGCGATTCCGAAATGGACCTGGTTGTTCCACCTGTATTCGAAGCCCGACGCACTGAGTTAAAAGCCGGGCTACCAAATGACTTCGATGGGGAACCTAAGTCTGCCAATCAATGGCTACTGGCGATGATCGCCTACTTCGAGATGAATAAAACTCTCTACAATACCGACACTGAAAAGATCCTCACCTGCCTGAATAAGATGAACACTGGCAGGGCCATGGTATTTGCAGAAACCTGGTACCCCAAAGTGACCGGGGCAACCTTTGAACAGTTCAAAACGGCTTTCGAGGCATCTTTTGTACCAGTCAGGCTAAAGGAAATTGCCTGAAACGAATTATATAACATCAAATAGGCGGATTACCCAGACCCGAGGGAACGAAACCCCTTAAGGAAGCGCCTTGGAGATTTTGACAGATACATCGCCGCGTTTGAGATAGCGGCTGGACGCAGTGGCCTGGACACTGGCCACGATGAGATTTTGATCAACCTCTTAAGGAAAGGAGTACACTTCAGGCTGGCACAGATGATGATCACCATCAACCCCCAACTGACTACATGGAAGGCCTGGGTCACACAAGCGCGAAATTTCGAGCAGAACACTATCAGACTGGACCAACTCAGGAACAGCAAAGGGTACTATATCCCCGGGGGCTCCTCCACCCCTAAACAAGACCCTAACACCATGGACATCGACGCCATCCGACTTTCTCCGGAGCAGCGGGCGGAGTGCTTCCGAAAGAACCTCTGCTTTGTCTGCAAGAAACCTGGTTGCCGCTCTTCCAATCATTGAAAGGAGAAAAGCAAACTTCCTACTAGGGCCAGAGTTACCCAAACCGACCCACTTGATAATTACGCCTCCACCTCTAAGTACTCTAGGGAGGAATTAGCCAAAGTACTGGACATTGCCCTCTCTCCCGGTGAAGACGAGCTGCAGAGCGCCGCCGCCGAGGTAAGAAGGGTTGCGGTGGAACAGGGTTTTGC
>JBBPKP010000584.1:0-11872 GCA_038089335.1 Boletellus aff. obscurococcineus | reverse complement strand
AGATTCTCATGGATCTGGGATCGTCTTTAGATACAATTACACTGGCAATCCGTTCGGGAGAGGAAGACGTTACTACTTCTCTCCCCAGGCAAAACCCTGTTCCACCGCAACTCTCCTCACCTCGGCAGCGGCGCTCTGCAGCTCATCTTCGCCGGGAGAGAGAGCGATGTCAAGCACCTTGGCTAATTCCTCCCTAGAGTATTTGGAAGTGGAGGCGTAACTGTCGAGAGGGTCGGTTTGGGTAACTCTAGTCCTAGCGGGATGTTTGCCCTTCTCCTTTCGGTGGTTAGAAGAGCAGCAGCCTGGTTTCTTACAGACGAAACAGAGGTTCTTTCGGAAGCACTCCGCTCACTGCTCCGGGGATAATCTGACGGCGTCTATGTCCATGGCGTTGGGGTCTCGTTTAGGGGTGGAGGATCCCCCAGGGACATAGTATCCTTTGCTGTTCCTTAGTTGGTCGAGTCTGATAGCATTCTGCTTGAAGTTTCGTGCTTGCGTCACCCAGGCTTTCCATGTAGTCAGTTGGGGGTTGATGGTGATAATCATTTGCGCCAATCTGAAGTGCACCCCCTTTCTCAAGAGGTCGATCAAGATCTCGTCGTGGCCGGTGTCTAAGCCGCTGTGTCCTGCCGCTATTTTGAATGCAGCGATGTATCTATCAAAGTCTCCAAGGCGCTTCCTTAAGGGGTTCCGTTCCTTAGGGTCCGGGTAGTCCGCCTGCTTGATGTTGTATAATTCGTTCCGGGCGATTTCCTTCAGCCCGACTGGTACGAAAGACGCTTCAAAAGCCGTCTTAAACTGTTCAAAAGTTGCCCCTGTCACTTTGGGGTACTAGGTTTCTGTGAAAATGGCAGCCCTGCCGGTGTTCATCTTATTCAGGCAGGTAAGGATCTTTTCAGTATCTGTGTTGTAAAGTGTCTCGTTCATTTCAAAGTAGGCGATCATCGCCAAGATCCATCGATTGGCCATCTTGGGTTCTCCATCGAAGTCGTTAGGCAATCCAGCCTTTAGTTCGGTGCGTCGTGCCTCAAATACAGGTGGGACGACCAGGTCCATTTCGGAATCGCTCTGGGAAAGCTCGGAGGGGTTTGGTTCAGCAATGGCGGGTAATGGTGTCGGCGCGGGTAGCACTAGGGGTATGGCGGTTAGGGGGGTGGGTACCTCGGATAAGGGGTTAGTTTCTAGTTCCGTTCGAGGGGTGTCAACAGGTGGGGGGGTGATGGAAAGAACCGGTGGAGCGGGTAGGGAAATGGATGGACTTCTCCTTCGTCAGGGGTTTAACTGGGGTCGTTCCCGTCGTGCCGGGGCTGGGGATGGAGATAGGTATTCCGAGTGCGAGGAGTGGTCTGAGTGTTCTGAGTTTTCCGAGTCGGAGGACTCTGCTTGTCGTAGTCCATACGACGTCTTGTTTTCTTAAGTAAGGCCCTTCTGCTTAGTAGCAGGGGCGTTGGGACGAGCTAGATCTTTTGTTATGTTGACGTAAGTGATCTTGCTGTTGAGCGTGTCCTTCAGCAGCGACACGAAGTCTGGTAGAGGTCCGGGGTCTCGAGCGATGCCTACACACTCGGAGTGAGAAGAGTTATGTTGTTAAACGTAGATCTAGCTAAGGAATACACGTTGGCTACGATGGGTATTTATAGGGGGAAGAGTGGGGAGGACGATCTGGGCGAACAAAGGCTGCCAGATTAGGAGAACAAAGGCGTAGTCCGTTTGGAAGAAACAATGGTTACCATACAGAGGAGACAATGGGTTCACTATTGGGGGTCCGCCGGGTCGTGGCGTCCGTACACGAGGGGAGGGATGAGGATTCCCTGGTGGGCGTCCACCGGGCGATAGTATACGGTTGAGAAGAAAGGATCGAGGGAAAGAGAAGAAAACGTAACACTTGCTATCTGTGGCAAGTGTCATCAGCACCACCTCCATAAATGCTGGGTAGCAATCACTGCATTGCCCAGGCTTGTGGCTTACTGCAAACACTGTCACTTTCTCTCTCCGCTGCCTGTAGCTTACAGTGGTTAGCATCTTTCATGGTCATTATTCTTGCCCAGCCATTATTATGAATGTTCTCGTCCTGTTTTCCATTCTCCAGCAATTTTCTTGTGTGATTACAAGAAGTTGTTATTCTCATCATGTCAATTTAGGAAGCCTTGTTCATTGATCCCACAATTCTAATGTCATTTATAAAATGAATTTCATTAAAGCTCCAAACTCTGTGCCCCTCACTGTAGGACCTTTTATTGCTACCACCCCAGTTTCATGCAAAATATAATGTACAATCTTTTCCTATCCCCAGAATTAGTCTTGAAGTCCTGACCAGTATGTCAGATATGCCTGCTCACAGTACTACTTTTTCTTGTCATTGTTCTCGCTGCTGTGATGTGGATGAGAAAGGGGTTTCACACAATCCCCCTGGAAAGCTCATCCTCATGCACCATAAAGCTGCTCATTTGCAGCATCTTGATTCCAGGCTTGGTGAATCCTCCACATAACAAAAAGCCATGGTTAAATCTTTGGCTGAAAATGAAGCAGAGCAGATCACACCTGGCAATGCAGCTGATTCCCTTGGTGCCCATTTGTTTGCCCTAACTCTCACTGACAGTGGACCAGATCTCAATTTGCAAGTGAATAAGCTTTGGACATCCTGGAAAGATTTCCAGCATGAGGCGAATGCATGGACACCTTCCAATGTAGTTGTCCCCTCGTTTAATGACATTGCTGCTAGTTTCACCTGCCTTGCACTCGATCCTGATTCTCGGGAATCTTGTGAGGCATCCACCCCTAGTTGGGCCACTCTTGCAAGCTGTCCTTTAAATCCAGTCACTCATTCTGATGTTCCTGCAGACCACTCTCCCTCATACAAACATCTTGACATCCAAAGTCCCAATTTATCTACCACCACACAGTGTTCTGTCACAAAGCAAGAACAAAGTTGATGTACTGTGAAGGCCCATTCTATCTTGATGAACATTGAGTCACACATTAGAGGAATGACAGCACAGATCATCTTATTGACCTCCAGCTCACTAAAGGGTCTCAAGGCTGATCTTTTGGACTTGAGAGCAGTTTTAGAGAAGGTCACTCATTCTATAGCTTCTGTAACCAAATGCAAAACTGAACTACTTGCCTGTATTGATCAACTTCTTACTACCCTTAAGGTGTGAGAGCAGGCTGTTGATTGTGATGACAAGCCTACAGTGCCAGTCTCTCATAACTGTGGGGTTGGCACCTTCTGCTTGTTGAGCACAGAGTCTAATGAAATTGTTTTAGATCATCACTATGAGATGCCTGTCGATCATTGTGATGAGCTTGCCCAGGTCACCATTGTCATTGGGGTACTTTGCAATGTAATCCTTGCTGTTAGTCGACATGCTGGCAATCTCATCATGGCCCTGCTATCCTTGGTGCTGTGGCTTGCATTTAACCCCATGTGAGCAGCACAGCTGTCCCCCCTGGACAAGCCCAAGCTAAACCAAATACCTACAACTATCACTGGTGTGCTATCTAGGTTCAATCTTCATGACAACACAACAGTATATGCAGCTTGCCCCACTTGTAATTGCCTCTACAGGCTGGTCTTCTGGCCAGGTTCACCCACTCCTAAGTATCCTGCTGATTGTACCAATAAGCTGAAACCATGGCTCCCTGTCTGTGGTCAGCTGCTGCTTCAATCTTCATCAAACAGATGGATATCCCCAATCAAGCCATTTGTCTACCACCACTTTCATGATTTCGTGGCTGGCCTCCTTTCCAGGCAGGAGATTGATGTCATTATAGACATCCCTTGTGACAAACTTATGAATGCTCTTCATGACCCACCACCCATGAATGCCGAGGATATCTGGGATGGCAAATTCCTCAGGACACTCCATGGCCCTCTGCCTGATACTCTGTTCATTGATAGGAAGAGGGAGGGTCGCCTGGCCCTTTCATTAAATGTTGATTTCTTCAACATCAAGGGTGTTTGGGTGAGAGGGGAAACTACTTCTTGTGGCATTATTACTTGTACTTGCCTCAACCTTCCACTTGAGATATATTACAAACCCGAGAATTTGTATCTTGCAGGCATCATCCCTGGACCACACAAGCCCCATGGTGACAAACTTAACCACTTTCTTACCCATCTGATTAAAGATATAATGGAGAGCTGGGAGCAAGGGATTCATTTCAGTCATACAGCACTTCATCCTTCTAGTTGTACCATCAGGTCTGTTGTCGCCTGTGTGGTCTGTGATCTTCCCGCAGCATGAAAAGCCATGTAGATGTTGGGCCCAAGATGCTACTTCTATTGCAGTGTCTGTGATTGTTGCAATCTCAAAACACTTGAAAGAACAGACTTAGAGCATTGGAAGTTATGGGACAAAGACATGCTATGATAGCAAGCGGAGGCATACAGGAATGCAGATAGTGCACAGCTGCAAGAAAAGCTATTTGCAAAGTATAGAGTTCACTGGTCACCACTTTGGAAGCTGCTGTATTGGGATCTAGCACAACAGCTCGTTGTTGACATCATGCATTGTATCCTTGAGGGAACTACCAGTTTCTACATCTGTGATGTCCTTCGCCTCACTGCTGTCGAGGGTGGTGCTTGAGAGATCACCCCTCCCACCTTCGATTACCCAGGCAGTGCCCCAGGATCATTAAATGACCAGCAACTAACCAAGAAGGACATCAAGCAAATTAGGAATGTTCAATCTTTGTTGGTTGCCTCCATGAAAGATTTCAATGTTGAGGATGATGGCCAAGCAGCACAGATTCAGCACCATATCAATCTGCTCACAAAATGATTGAATTCAAAAACAATTCATATTCTCAAAATAGTTGCAGAAGACTTGCATTGCCAACCACAAGCTAAAGGCAGGATACTGAAGGCACAGTGGATCAAAGCCCTTATTGAATGGGTAAGTTCCCTGAAGTTTTACGCTTTTTTGTAGCCCTGATATACTTCCATAATCTTTAGCGATGCAGAAAACTTTGGTCTTGTGATTCCCAGCCCATAAAATTTGGAACCCATGAAGTCATTGACTGCATACAATCTGTCATCAAGGCCACAGATACCCCTTCCTGGTTGAGGAGTGTGCTGTATGAATTTGGAGCACCAAGAGCAGACTCTCTGAAAGCTGATGAATGGTGGACTTTAATTACTGTATATCTTCCTCTTGCACTCACCAGCCTTTGGGGAGATGGAATGATACACAAGTCAAGTGCAGTTACCTTCCAGCTTTGCTGCACATTGGATCATGCCATGGCTTTAGTCCAGGCCATTCATATTGCATGTGCCAGATCTGCAAGCACTAGGTGGGCAATTGAGTACTGATCCTTCATGGGGACTTGGGTAGTGCAGCTGAAGACTCTCCATCCATCTGCTGAACATCACCCCAATTGTCACATGGCCGTCCATATCTATCAATTCCTCCTTCTGTTTGGTCCTGTATGCTCATGGTGGTGTTTCCCCTTTAAATGCCTTATTGGCCAATTGCAGCACTTGCTGATGAATGACCACTTTGGTAAGTTAGTGCTGCACTTTTCTAGAACTGTTCTCAGAGCATTCACAGGTCAGTTGGGATCCACATTGCTAACTTCTTATATTCAAGCTGCCAAACTCAGGTCCTGGCTATCTCATGATAACTGCCCTCCAGCAATTAGGGAGTGCAAAGTGCTTTTCAAGAAAGCCTTTGCAACCAAGGAGGATTCAAGCTCAAGCGAAGATGAAAAAGTCCTCTGTGCAGACTCTCCTGCTCAACCATACCCTACCCCTCCTGACCTGTACCAACTGATCTCCCAGCACAATGTTGTGCTTCATGCCCATCATCATAGGAATGGTGTCATGTATGCTCAAGGGTCTACCCACACTGGCAACAGTCTCATCACCTTTTACCCAGATGGTGACACTAGTCTTCCTGTAGTTCCAGGTTCGATCAAGTACATATTTGAGCAGGATGGCATGATCTCCTTTGCATTGCAGCAGCAGAACCTTGCACCAAATGGCACCCTCAATCCATTCTGTCACTATCCTTACTTCCCTGCTCGACTCTATTCCACTCAGCTCTTCTCAGACCTAGAAGTAATAAACTCTTCCTGGGTTGCATCTCACTATGCATGGTGGCAGTTTTCACTGGATTGTGTGGTTGTTTTGACTTTGTTCAGGGTGATTGGTTTGGTTACCTTGGGGATGAAAAATGGTATGACTCTGCATAGGATTAACAAAAAGATGCATGACTAGTTATTGTACAGTGGTTAGTGACTTATCAGGTGATTCTCCCATGGTTACAGTGCTTGACCAGAGTTATTGTGGGGGGACAATGGATGTAACATAAATAGTGAATGATCACATATGTGTATCTGTTTCTTGTCCTTTTGTTTGAATGCAACTTAAGCAGCCCAAGAGATGATCACCCCGCCCCTCAAAATATCACCATCTGCCTACCAAGTTGATGACTTCACTATCACATACTCTAACTGTCATTGAGGGCAGCCTCCCTGGATGCCTAGACCCATCTCAACCCTCACAAATTTTGCGACATGCCAACTCAAAACTCTATTTTATCCCCTATGATCCACTGATGGCCTCAATGTGGGGTAATCCTGTAGTTGAGAATCCAACATGCCAGCATGTCATAGTTGAGGTCCAGCCAAAAGGAATCTTGACCTGGAAACTAGTCCCAAATGCCAGTCATGCACTTGGTGTCAATAGTGAAGGTACATGGCCTCAAGTAATTGACATCTGTGGGTAGATATGTCTAGCTGGTCTGATTGTCATGATGGCTCACTCTGTGAAAGCAAACTTGTTCATTACAGCAGAGACCAATAGGATATCTACAAACTCGATCCAGTATACACCTGCTATATAAACCTTCAGCCTGAATTAACAACTGTCAAGCAAATCACACCACCTGAATCTGTAGTAAAGGACTGTTACAAAATATAACATTGCCTCATAGTATTACATAATTTTTCCCTATTTTTCCTCTATTTTTCCCATTTTATTTTGCATTTTACTTCTTTTACTACATTTCATTAGCAGCCTTCACTACCATTCACTCCTACAGTGATTATGTGACAGGTCACATTATACTTCCCATGGTCACATGATATTTGGACACTTTTCCATGAAGGACCCCTCTATTTCACATCTTCACATTTCACTTTGGACACATCTTTATAATTATGATGTCACTAGGCTAGACTGCTTACTAATTGTCTAGACCCTTATCTATAATATCATAGGCCAGACCTATGACATCATTCCTTATCTATTTGTTATCATTACTAATTATTACACCATTATGGCACAATATTGCACTATAACCCTATACCCACTCATTCTAGCTCTTTCTTTACTATATATAGATATATTATTACCATAAAGGGTATATATGGCTGTGTTGATACCTTTACATAGTATATAATTCCTAGGCCTACCCTAAATAGGTACCAAATAGAGACAAACATGTAAAAGGTATATAAGGCCAATGCAGCAACCAGAGACTCCAGTTGAGTTCTCTTAGTTTTCCCCCCCATGAACCTTAGGGGCTATTGCCATAAGAGTAACCCTAACTCCCTGGCCTATTAAGTTAAGGTCTTGTAACCTATATAACCCTATTAACCTGATTAACTGAAAGTCATCCTTAAATATTGGCCCACATGGATATGGTATTGCTTGGCATCTCTGTCACATCCTATATTTCTGCTAAGGCAAACTCTGGTGCTCTGGCACCAGCTCCACCCAACTCTGGACACTTTCCTTTCTTTCATATGTTCTCTATTCTGTCTATTTGCTTTCATAGTATTACCTTCAGAGTTCCAGCCAGAGGCCAGAACAACAACTCCATTTACCTTACCATTCTTAGCTTTCGTCTGCAACCGCATGACAGCTGTCCATGTTCATCATATATATTTCACCCATAGAACTTTGTCATCCATTCTGTCTTCCTGATCTGACATATCTTGACTTTTCCATATGCTTCTGCTATCCACTTCCACTCTGTTTCCATATGGTATACTTTATCTATTTTCTTATGTTTTGTCCTTCACCCAAGGTAGTTGGTATATAAACCTGGGCATGTACCATTACTACCTCAGTTAAAATATCGACTAAGTTACCTCCTGATCACTCTGACACCCCTCCTGCCCTTCTCTACTCTTTTGCTCTCTCTCTCTCTGAAACTCCAACCTCTGACTCCAAGGATAGTGAGTGCAAGGGGCATGACACATAAGTCCTATGCTGAAAGTCCTCACCCCCTACTGTTATGCCGCATCTCTGCTCTGGACTTTGTCAGACTTGTTCTAGAGGACTCAGAGAGGACTCAGACTTGACAGTATATTCTAACTCACTCCTTGTACTCACTCACTCATGTCTCATTCCTTGCCTTCTTGCCAAGATCACCTAGAATTTGTCTTTGGCTCATCATGTACTATTCCTGGTGAATTCATGAGCCTCATGACATGAGCCAACCCCCCTATGTCCATATCTGCTACACCATATCACCACATCATGCTATCTGGCCTGTTTACATCTCTGCTCACTCCACTTCCGGAGATGATTCCTGCTGAGTCATGCTTCAAGGAAGTAGGAGCTAACTACGTTTTTGACAACCCAGAAGCTAGTGGCCCAGACCTCTAAGGCTCAGAAGGCAGTCTGCCCTCTGAACCTTCCTCCAGCCACTCTGAGGATGAGGAATTCAGAGTTGACAACAACGAACACAATGAGGTTCCTTTGGCTTTCAAGCCTTTTGCCTTGCTTGCCGATGCTATCTGGGACATGACCCAGCAAGCACTCCGTTGCAAATCCTCCAATGCTCTGAAAACCAAAGTCCAGGAGCCAGACCTGTTTGATGGGCTGGACCCCAAAAAGCTTCATCCATTTATTGTCTAATGCAAGTTAAACATCCAGGCTAATCCTAAGCACTTTCGCCATGACCATTCTAAGGTTACATTCACCCAGTCTTACCTGAAGGGAGTCACCCTGGAATACTTTGAGCCAGACCTGCTCAGAAGCAAACCTCCAGAACTCCATCTACTCTAGATGGATAGCTGGGAGTCATTTCTCTACAAGCTCCAGTCTAATTTTAGTCTGCACGATCCCATTGCTGACATGGAGGCTCACCTCAAGCAACTCCACATGAAGAACTCACAGTGGATAACCACTTACATTGTCCACTGGAATTGTCTGGCAAGCCAACTCTGGGGATGGGGTTCTGGGGTGCTCTGCCAGAGTTTCTACATTGGACTCCCTGATTGCATTAAGGATGTGTTGTCTTGGCTTGGGAAGCCAGACAATATTCACAACCTCTGCACCCTCACCCAACAAATCGATCACTGCTACTGGGAGCATAAGGGCGAGGTTACCAGAGCCTCCAAGGCTTCAGGATCCACCTCCAGAGCCACTCCATCCTCCTCCAAGGGCCACACCTCCTCTGCGACCACTTCCTCCTCCGACAAACCTAAGAGCTCTGCCAAGGACTCAAAGGACTTAAAATCTGGCAGTCATTCCAACTCCAGAAGCAACTCTGGAGGTAACTCCACTACACCCAAACCTGACCTCTCCTCCAATATGGGGAAGGACAGAAAACTCACCGCTGCCAAATGAAAATGCAGTTTTGATAACAACCTCTGTACATTCTGTGGTCAAGCTGGCCATGTCACCAAGGACTGCCCCAAGTCCTCCTCTTGGGCATCTAAGGCCTGCATGACCCAAACCTCAACTCCAGAAGCCAAACCGGAGGTCTCTGCTCCAGAGGCAAAAAAATAGAGTGCAGCCTCGCTGACTCCACACGGACTCAAGGTTGCATTCTCCCTGCCTGTGCACCAAAGGAGATCCATCTCAATGCATCCACTCTTTCTGACCCTTGTTCATTTATGCCCTTAGTTTCCTTAGTTTCTTATGATATTCCTACATTCTCTGCATTGATAGACTCTGGTTCCTCCAACTGTTTTATAGATATGATGTTTGTAAATGACTATAGACTCTCTGCTTACTCCATTCCTCTGCTACAACTCCAGTTATTTGACAGGACTTCTAACTTCACAATTACACAAGCCATTGACCTTTCTATTCGTTTTGAAACCAGTGATATCACTTTGTCGATGTTTTATGTCACTCTGCTCAATGGTTCTTGCTCCCTTGTTCTAGGACACAACTGGCTCACCCACCACAATCCATTGATTGATTGTGTATCAAGCAGTATCTCATTCCAATCACCTGAGTAGCCCATGCTCACAACTCCAAGCTTGCCTCCACAGCCTCTGGACTTACCTCCTCTGGCTGACTCCACACCCACAGATTTGCCACGTTTCCATGACTGCAAGGCACCCCCTATTGCATTGGTTAGTGCACTGGTGTTCACACTGGCTTGCTGCCTCAAAGGCTTCATGCAGTTTTGCCTGCAACTCCACCCTAAGGAGTCTGAACTCTGGGCCTCTTCCACTGTTCTGGAACAAGTTGACCTTACCAGAATTCCCCCAGAGTATCACAACCTCGTTGACATGTTCAGCAAGATCAGAGCCTCCAAACTCGCTCTGCATCATGAACATGACCTGAAGATCAAACTGGAAGAAGGCACCTCTCCTCCATTGGGCACCACTTATTCCCTTTCCACCTCCAAACTTGATGTGCTCTGCTCATTCCTTGAGGAGCACCTTGCCAACAGTTTTATTCACCCATCCTCTACTCACACCACTCCAGTCCTATTTGTCCACAAGAAGAATGGCTTGCACCACCTTTGCATCAACTATAGAGGACTCAACAAAATCATGAAGAAGGACCGCTACCCCCTTCCACATATCTCCAATCTCCTAGACACTCCAAGCCATGCCAGAATCTACATAAAGATTGACCTCTGGCATGCATACCATCTGGCCCGCATCACAGAGGGCAATGAGTGGAAGATGTCTTTCCACACACACTACGGCTCCTATAAGTGGCTAGTTATGCCATTTGGACTTATGAATGCTCTGGCAGCATTCTAGCAGTTCGTCAACACCATCTTTGCTGATATGCTTGATATTTGTATAATAGTTTACCTCAATAACATCCTAGTCTTCTCCGCAGACTTGGCCTCCCACCAGGAACATGTCTGGGAAGTACTCCATTGACTCTGCAAACATGGACTTTACACTAAGCCTGAGAAATGTGAATTCCATACTGACTCTACCAAGTACCTCAGCTACCAGCTCTCCCCCTCTGGCTTGACTATGTTGCTGGAGAAAGTCCAAGCCATTCATGACTGGCCAGAGCCTTGGAAAGTCAAGGACATTCAGTCCTTTTTAGGTTTTGCAAATTTCTACTGTTGTTTTATTCACGACTACTCTGCCATTACCATTCCCCTAACCCATCTTACTCGCAAAGGTACTCCATGGATCTTCTCTGATGACTGCTGCTCTGCCTTCCAGAAGCTGAAGAAGGCTTTCATCTCTGCTCTGATCCTCACCTGTTGGGTTCTAGATGCTCTGATGATTGTAGAAACTGGCACTTCTGACTATGCCATTGCAGGAATCCTCTCAATCCATTGCCCTGACAAGGAAATCTGCCCAGTCGCATTCTACTCTTAGACACTCTGAAACAACCCCAAAGTCTATCCTATAGGAGGAGAGACGCCAAGTAATACCACAGGCATGTGGGCCAATGCCCAAGGATGACTTCCAGTTAATCCAGTTAATAGGGTTATGTAGGTTACAAGACCTTAACCCAATAGATCAGGGAGTTAGGGTTACTCTTATGGCAACAGCCCCTAAGGTTGATGGGGGGAGAGACCAAGAGAACTCAACTGGAGTCTCTGGTCGCTGCATTGGCCTTATATACCTTTTACATGTTTGTCCCTATTTGGTACCTATTTAGGGCAAGCCTGGGAACTAGTTACTATGTAAAGGTATCAAC
>JBBPKP010000583.1:0-11875 GCA_038089335.1 Boletellus aff. obscurococcineus | reverse complement strand
TTAAACCAGGATATCCCAAGGGCAACAAGCAGTGCACACTTGAGTTCGAACTAAACAGGACCGGGACCCAGTCCGACGAGTGAGGCGAGGAGGCAAGTCGTTGACGTGCTCACTTGCTCACTCACCAGCTCGGCAAAATGTTAGAGATCAGCCCGTTCGTATTACTCATGGTGTTCTTTCCAAAATTTCCTTTTTCGGTTCATATGTCGCGGGTTCGCCTCGTTCCCTTTCTCCTCCGGTCGAGTGAGAGATACCGGAGGTGAGCACTGGCATATGGCTCTCACCGACTACACCTAGTTCACCCTGTTCACCCATCGGCTCTGTGCCTCTCGCCGCACGCCGAAACATCACTCGTTTCGTTTGCATCCTTCATACTTGCGAATCTGAGGGTCTACTCGGGAGCCGCTGCTTCGAAGAATGCTGGCACTGACTTCATGCTCTTACTACCATATCCACGGACCCTGAAAGATGTGATCGAACAACAGAAAAAAGGCAGGGGAAGAATAGACCTGCTCCTGCTTCATCCCTCAAAACTGTCCCATAACGTGCCAATTTACTCCAGTTGGGTGTGGCAACACAGTCGATGGACTAGCCAAGCTGACCCAGAACAATTCCTCAGATGTGATATGGGGATGTTTCACGAAAAGGTCCGGCAGTGATTACGTAAGTGTGGGTCCCTGCAGGTCCCAAATTACACCAACCCCTCGCGTCCTAACGGCATCCTATTGTTCTCGGCCAGCTTCCTTGTTCTTCGTTGTGAGGACGCTGCACAGCAAGTACCACGCGCTAGCAGCCATGGGGGCGCGTGTATGTGCCAATAAATTGGCCTGACCCACACCCCAGCACCTTCAAGCCGTTTCCCACCTTCTATCTTGCGCAAACTCCCATCTGTGAACATATCCCTCCCCTCCGACGCGATCGCACAAACCGAACAAGTTCAGGACGAAGCTATGCCGATCGTGCCGCACGAGCAGAATGTTTCTGAGGCTGGTGCGGAAACAAGGGAAGAGAATAGGTACGTTGGAGAAAACATATTGGAAAGCACAATGTGACTGATGGGAATTCGTTTAGATCCAGAGTCACCAATGCGCTTGGGTTACATTTTAGTCCGCCCGCCGTCGGAGCGGATGAGACTTCCGATGGTACACCTTTGGTAGGTGTGTTTACTGAAGCGATCAACACTTCGCTTGGTAGGTTCTTGCACGATTCCCCTCTTTTGATACACTGATGGTTTGTCAGGAGTGTTGAGTGATCTAGTCGATAACTCCGTCGGCCTTCGCCGCAGGCGGGCCCAGATTCCCTTGCCGCCATCTCGAGGAACGATACAGTCAAGCAATTCACGCATTTCTGATAGTGGCTCCCCTCGTCCTTCCTCTTCTACTAGAAGGCCTGCCCCTCCCCCTCCACAGTCTCCCAAGTCTCCCAGACAATTAACGGCCACCCGTTCGTCGCCCGGCGGCCCCTCGCCTTCACCTCTGGCTGGCCAAATACCTCTTGATCCGGCCATCATTTCTACCCTTACTAGTCTCGCCCAGCAGCTGGGGATGATGGCTAGGCAGGCACACTCGCGTCAGGGACACGGGCGTGGTCGTGCCGGCCTCGCCACCAAGACCAACTGCGTGGACATCTCCGGTTCGGGAACCCCCCATTTTTCGCTCAACGGTTCCTCGCCTTCATCTCAGGATAACCAAGTACCTCTTGATCCGGCCTTCATGTCTACCCTGGTTTGTCTCGCCCAACAACTGGGTGCGATGGCTACGCAGGTGCTCGAGCATAGTGGCGCCGGCATTGTCCCCAAGGTCAACTGCGTGAAAATCACCAGTTCGGACGTTGCTGGACTGACGCTCAACAATGGCGGACAACACAACACGGGTGCTAGTGCGTTCCTTTTTGTTATCCCACCTCTCTTTTCGCGCTCTGCCCGCCCGCCCTTGCTGACTGTCGAACCCACACATGTGTACCAGCTATCACAAGATAATTGCACCTTCCCGCTCGCTGCAACGCGTTCTAGACCTGCAAACTCCGCTGTCGTGCATACCGTGTTCGTTCAACGCGGTCCACGTGTTGTGTTAGCGATCGACCCGTCTATGTACCTATCAAGTTATCTATTGTTGCACTACTGTACACTCCCTTTTCTATCCCTCCCTTTTACCTCCTTTTAGGCTCGGACACTCATGGACAACTCGTCCTTACCGCCATTCAACTCTCGTGTACTCGACCAGACTCCACGTTCCTTATAACAATGCTCTACCTGCTCCCACGGACAACTTTGTACCTAGTCATTTGTATACAGATCTATACGGTCTCGTAGATCTATTTTAGGCTGTCATCCACAACAAGTTATTTGGGACACTCATATAGCTATCGATCAGTCGATTTCAGTTTCGGGCTGGTCAGAAGCGGGGGTTTTCCCATCGTGGTATGAACGAATAGGTGAATTGCTGTCAGCAGGGCCACAGTGAACCACACAGGACAGGACATGGTCCGACGGAAGCGCCCAACAGCAACGGGGAGGCACGCATGGTAAATAAGGTGGCACCCACAAAACTCGGCCGTATTCCCAGATTTTGAACCGGAAAACTCCAATTATCTGAAAAGAGGACAAGGCATGGGGGTAGCATTGTGCAATGCATGCGACGAGACCGCGAACAAAGCGTCCTTTCAGGATACCATATATGTACGCGTTTATCGCCATTCCACATCCTCAAGCGGGTGCCTTGTTTCTCTGTGATGTTGTTCTCCTGCACGCCGGCAGAAGCCGGTGGACGTACCCACGCGGGCCTGTCAAGGCAGCACACAACGCCCCTCCGGATGCTGCGTGCCGTTGCCGAGACGTCTGACGGATCGCGCGCACAGCGCATCCCGTATACGATGAGCTACAAGCTGACGAGTATGCCCACTAGAAACGACATTAATAACGTATGCAGTATGCGTTCAACATGGTTGTCTGCAAGAAAGACAAGGCGTTCGTAACTTGGCCCTGAGCACCTGCAAATCCAAACTCCGGCTCTTCCGAGTCATATTCAAAGCAGTCACACAATGATTCTCTCCCTACTTCTGAGTGAATTTGCAGACGATTTTGTCTAGCGATATAGCTGGACGACAGGTAAAATGCTGCTCGCAGAGTATGTTCGGATGTATAATCCGGTGGTGCCGCCGTGCGCCACAGCAAAGTACTGTTAGCCTCGTGGTTTTCTGAAACAGAACGAGGGCCGGAACGAATCCCATTTTTCTTCATAAATTGACAGCTCGCATTGTGCGGTCTCGAAATCACGCTGTTCGCGAATCGAGGGACCCGACAGTCACGAGCAGGGAGATGTAAGTCGTCTTTCCTCACTTCACCTTGATTTCCTATCTTTTAAGATGAACATGTAACCAGGTGGACGAGTCAACAAATACCGTGGAAGCAGGATATGAGAATGCGTATTTCACATAGGTGAAGATACAGCCGGGATGCCACGCGCCGTGAATCCGACTGTCGCATCCAGTGAGAGGTACCACGAGTAACACTATGGTATATGCCTTCTCCTCTGTCAACCACGTGAGAGCGTAAACTCCAGCGGCCAACGTCGGCTCTGATAACATCGAACCGCACCCATCATTCGACGCTTTGAGGGGCCCTTTTGAATCATATCAGCCATTAGTGGTCGAACAAAGTCAAACCTCAGCATAACTAGGCATATGCTAGCGAAAGGCTGGTGAGAAATGTGGCGACACGGCATGCCTCAACGAGATCCTTCCTGATGAGAAGACACCCGTAGAGAAAGGATCACAGGTAGTATCGAAGTTCTGAAATTCCTTATTGCCCCCCCGTATTGGAACTTCCAAAGGTTTGACAACGAAATCATAATGACGTGAAAGGCTAAAGTCGATCAGGAAATATTTCGTGGGTCGTTTAGTTCAAGTCTTGTAGCGCGCATATCCGGAGACGTCTTACTTCATTAATATAAACTCCATCGTCGTGTTTCTGGATGAATAAGCCCTGCGGAAGACTAGATGGACAGAAGAACCTCAAAGTACCATAGACTTCACTCACCGATGAGCGACACGATGTTCATGCATAAGATGTTGACACACCAAGGGTCAGCAAGAGAGGAAGTTAAAAGAAAAAGACATGCTTCAAATAATAGCCCGATACATTCGACTGCCTCTCCAAACGCAGCGAACGGAGGTTGCGTCTAACCTCAAAGCAGGGGCATGACAACAATTGCATGTCCAGAAGCATGGATGAAAACCCGCATTGCACTCCAGAAAGAAAGAGACGCCCATGTGTACCCTCTTTGCGAGGTTAGCTGACGGCAGCCAGGCCTAAATTATATGACGTAAGCTACGTACTAAAATTCCGTTCGCCAGTTCCAAAAAGCGATCGAAAAGTGTCTGGTCATATCACCCTCCCCGGCACAGCACCCCATCAGTACTTCAGCCTCGGCCACCTCTCTCCTGTTCGGCGGGTGGGTTGTATGCAAACAGCGTGGCTGTACCCCACAAGAACGCAACCGATTCTTCGATCCATTTTCAAGCATTGTACCATTCATCCAAATCGAGCTGGCAACATATGTTTAGACTCTCGTTCACCCCTGTTTTGGTTTTCGGATCAACACCCACCTGACTCGCAGTCAGTCCAAGCTCAAAAGTCGGGATGATTGGATTTCACCACCGACATCGTCAGTATAGCTTGCTTGTGACTTTCAACACTGCTGACGACTCTCTTGAGCTCTCGGTGTAGCTCGTTCCACCTCGCGGACTCCGCCTCTTATTTGACCAGCTTCATTGCAGCCGTCAACAATGATCTCAACTAACACAAAAGTTGGCCGGAAGTCCCAATCGGGGGATCGGAGTACCCACCTCCTGTACCCTTCCCATTCCCGTTCCTCGACCACTGTCTAGTAGCTTCCCCCACGTTGAGTGGGTAGAAGAGATAACGACGTGCGATAGTTCCCCGAGCGGAAGGTGTCCTCTGAGACAGGTACGCCCCTAGCTCGGTATCGCGTTCCGAGTCCCTGCTGGTGTGTAAGATGAACTTTAGAGAGGACACCTGAAGTGGATGCATGTATTGGCCAACTGGTTCCCCGCCTCGCATCTGTCCCGGGCACCACCGACTCGGAATATCGGGGTAAAGGTGAGTCCCCAAGAGCCGTGACGTCCGAAATGAATCGATCCCAGAAGCGTCGCCGTCATTGATTTTCGCCCGACACTGGTTGCGTTGGGAGAAAAGCCCGGACTGCATGGCGGTAATGAAGAGTGGTGCTGCAATCCACTGAGGCAGACCGGTGGACAGTTGCGGGGAAAACGGCTGAGTAGGTTGGCTTGACAGTCTGCCACCCATGAAAATAAGAGGAATGGCTAGGTTGTGATTCTCATGGCATCCAAATAACCCAGAGTTTCTGTCGACAGCAAGGAAAGGATCCCAGGGCTGGCACATGAGAACTTGTCGAATTGAAGGGGGGGCGGACGAAGGAGGTAGACCTGAATGGAATCTGAGCTGGCGTAGCGACGGCCCCAAAAACGAAGACATGGCGGGCGGAGGCGATCATGCCTTTTGCGACCGTCTCGAACGTCCCATTGATAGGTGCTTACAGGTAATTCAGAATGAAGTGGAAGACAAGGCGAGTTTCCCGGCTGGAGAATTATTCGGTCGCCGTGTGAACACAGCACGAGTTGCTACCCCATCCTTCCCGACCAGCCGCGTGAGCACTCTAAATTTTCAGCGCTTCAGCACCGAGCGGCATGTGCACTCCACAATCTCCTCGCAGAATTCCTTCCCTGCCTCTGACTGTTTTTTTCTAGCCCTAGACGTATTCTTACCTGGATCCCGCTCGTCCCCTCTCCCCTCGGGGCTGGTATGGTCAACTTGATTGCCACCCTTGGCCGTAGCTGCCTCTTGCTGCCCTCTCTGAAGGACGTCCTCTTCCCACTTATGCGCATGCCCGTCTTGCTGAATCTGTCGACTCGAATGGACACCCCGTTGTGGGTGGTTCATTACCGCCTACTACCGCCCTCACCCTGCACCCCTGCTACCCCCCGTTCGTGCTAGTTCGACTGCTTCCATTTCAGCTATAATGAGCTATAATGTATTCTCTCTTTCTCTATCCTTTCAACCCCACATTCAACGGCAGCGTCACCATACTTGATATGCCATTCTAGCTGCTCCCGACCGACTGACTCTTCCCGCTGACTGGCTCACGGACTGTGGAGCGCACGTCCTCTTACTCTCCCGAGGCGACCGGACCGCTCGTGGGGCCGTTCAATCCGACGTATCGCGCAAGCCACATGCGGGAACGCGCTTTCCCTTCCGTTTGTTGCCCTGGCACCCGCCCAGGAGCATTTGGGATCTGGAATGCTGGCGTGTACGACGAGTGTGGGCGGGTGCTACCTGGCAGTCAACGCGCGTGTCCAAACGAAAAGAAAGAAAATGGCAAGTGGGAGGGAGGGAGAGCGTCGACCCAGAACAAAAAAAACTTGGGGCGACATCCTGACAGGGTGGGCGTGCGGGCCGCTTCCCAGGGGGACGCTAAAAGCTGTCTCTCGTCGCATGAGTCCTTCCACTCGAAGGACTTGAAGTCGAACGACGAGCGACGAAATCGACCACTCAATCAGGCAATGGTCATTTTGGATGTTCACACCAGAAACTGCACATCCTACCAGGGCCAAGCGAAGCCCTCTGACCACATCCGCACGGCAAGAAATATGGGACCTCATCGAGAAACTTTGGCCCGGAGACACCCCTGCCCAGCTCCCCGCATCCCTCGCCCATGAGTTAAGATGTGGATGTAAATCTGCTGGCGTACCAGTCCCGTAGTACACCATACGATATCTACGCTGCACTCTGTAGAGATAGGCAGTCGCTTGTACCCGTACGTCGTCACCCCAACAGAGCTTGGTCTAGCTCTTTCGTGCCCGCCCGTTTCGATGTCTCCCGCCGTTGGCCGCATCGGGCTCACAGTGGAACTATCACGACAGTCCCTATTGGTGGGGGCGATCTCAACGCGCAGCAGCACAGGGCAAATAGGTTGAAATCCATTCTCGTATCTGAGGCCGCAAACCTGTTCTGGGCCCTCCGATGCGTTCGCATCGCAGGCGGCAGCTAAAACCACACTCACAACACCCGCTCATATTAGACAAGTAAAGTACAAGCCACTATAAATCGACCGACACGTAGCTAAATCTACACGCAACACTGCATTCACCAACAAAGTGGAATGCATATAGCCCACCACGATCACCAATAGCCCCACCCAGACTGGGTGACACACAGATCTTAGTGGGTGTCAACCTGTCTCGGTAACAGTAGGGGTTTACCGGGCAGCGTGCAGAGTCCCGCACCCCCTGGTGCCCCAGGACGTGCGTAAGTGCATTTTTCCTCGGACCAGGCGTCATAGCACCTGCCTTAGCGTATCGTGTGGAGGTGGACTAGTAGGCACAACTCTATCGCATGTCAAAAGCAAAAGGATCATCAGGTGACCACAACGGTTTTCTTTCGGAATTGACAGCTTTATAATAACTGGACTCAGGAGAGATATACTACAGAGGTAAAAATTCATGCGGAAAACGTTAGTGAAAGGTGGTGGGCTGGCAGACCGATCATGCTCATTGATTAGCTACTATAGCATCGACCAAATCTTAGTCCATGTATTCGCACTAGTAGATGGGACCTACTAGATCCACTGGTTCCAGAGCTACTGTTATTGACAGTGATTCCAGAAGCGGTAGAGTCTGTGTTGCTAACGTGGGTATAATTCAGGCTCAAACTGAAGTGAACTGCGCCAGGGCTAGTAGGAGTGGGCGAGGATGCAAAATTGCTCTGATCGGATGATAACGTCTCCGGGTCAGGTATTGGTCCGGCAGCTAGCGTTCCGTGCGGCGGTAAACATCCGACCAACAAGGTTAGGGCTCCAGCCTGGGTGACATGGGACCTCTCGACAAATACAAATACTCACGGACAGCATCTTCACAATTGGGCACGGCCTGACAGGTGTCTGTTTCCTCATCCGAGTCTATGTCAACAGCGACACCTTTCAGTTTCACGTTCGGAGGTATGCTATCCACTAAAATGGCTGTCTTAAGGTTGGTTCGCTGAATGAAGGAGCTAGAGTACCCTCAGTCGTATCGGCGCAAGACAACTCTGCCCGTATCATCTTATCGGAGGTGTCCTATGAAATGCTTCAGCTAGTTACATTACTAGGAGCATGTGGGATATCACCCTAATTGTGGCGAAAAGCCGGCGTCCATCCTTGAGGAGGGCCTTTGAGTCACGCCGGATTTCCAGGTGTTTTAGGATTTTAAACCAGCTGGTCGATCTTGAGGCCTCCACCAACCTGTCCAACTCACCCTTCAGGCTTCGAGATTGCTGTTAACTGTTAATCACTGTCAGTTATCGAGCTACTCACTCATCGTAGCTAGTTTTTGCATCCTCAAGAACATCCGAACGGAGAGCACCGGGTCTTTCCTCTGATATCTTGCGAATCAGGCGCAGATGATGCAGCGTAAGCCGGAGCAGATATTTCCCCTCGTTCAATGGTCCATCACCTATTCTCACCAGCGGGCGGGACGTTGTACCGAATTCGCTGGCCAGCCCCAAATCCCCAGGTACTTCAATGATTAGGCGTTTTTTGGAAGGCATGGGGGAGTTCAGAAACTGGGTCCTACTATCCCTGGCCTTATGTATGTGGCATAGCCGTGGAAAAGGCACACCACTTCCCAGGGGAAGTCGGGGAAGTAAATTAGATAAACCGATTCCGCGGCCGGGGCTGTCCAGCTCCGCGAATGGTAAGGTGACCGGGGGCCCATGCTTGTGGAACCATATAGGTGCCTTTTCTGTTTGAACGGATTTGGCGTCCACGCCCTTGGATGATGGCGGCACATTCGACCAAGGCGAACCCGAACTCTGAGCAGCGCGAAGAGTCGATAGCTCAACTCGAGTTAGAGGCGTTCGGTGATGCCCTCTCGCCCAGGGAAGGAAAACTTTCCAAACGAGAAGTATGGTGGAGTCAGCGCTTTGGTTGGCTCAAGGATCGCGGATACCTCCTTCGGCAGCGTTACTCACCAGACTGGAACCCTTCATGGCTTGGAACTAAGAGGAGCGCATATGCTTGTGAAGATGGTCGCGCGTCACAGGTACGACACTAAGCAGCGCTGGTGGGTGAAGCTCCGCTTACCAAAACTACAGTTCGCGAGCCGCTTACTGGACGCTACACGTCTCTCAGACAATAAGTATGTCATCCTCAAGTTAGTGAAAAAGCCCGACTCTCCCTATGAGCTCGAAATTGGTCGATTCTTCTCCTCGCAATCTCTGGCTGGTACAAGCGGGAACCACTGCGTCCCGATTTATGACATATTTGATGTTCCTGATGAATCAGATACTGCTATCATTGTTATGCCCCTGCTTTTGGATTACAGGCACCCACCATTTGACAGCATCGGGGAGGCTGTCGACTGTTTCCGGCAACTCTTTGAAGTGGGTTTTTCTGGCTTACGATCGTAGGTCGCTGACTTTCCACAGGGCCTCCAGTTCATGCACAAACATCATGTTGCACATCGGTGAATATAGCACTGTTGGATAACTGCGTTTCCGCAGCTTATGTTTTTCAACCTGTAGGGACTGTACATCGAGGAATTTCATGGTGGACCCTGCGAGCTTTTTCATCGATCCAGTCCATCCTGTCGACCCCGAGATGAAACGAGACTTTTCTGGCCATGCACGTTTTCGAGCTCGGACCTTGGGCCCACCCAAATATTTTTTCATTGACTTTGGGTTGTCGCGTCGCTATGACCCCTCCGTAGGTGAACCCAAGGAAATCCCCATTTTCGGAGCCGACAAGGAAGTTCCGGAATTCCAAAATTCCAACGAACCCTGCAATCCTTTTCCGACTGACGTCTTCTATGTTGGTAACATGATCAACAAAGATTTCATTGTGGTAAGCAAGTCCAATCCAGAGCAAGAATGAGTACTAAGCGGCCCTAGCCGAAACGTGGCTTTGAGTTCATGCAGCCTTTAGTGGCTGATATGACCCAGCGAGACCCATCGAAACGTCCTAACATAGACGAAGTCGTCGAGCGGTTTAATGGGATCCAGTTTGGTCTCAGCAACTGGAGGTTGCGCTCTCGTGTCGTGGATAAGGAAGAGAGCATACTGTACGGTGTCCTTCGCGGTACCTCTCACTGGATGCGGCGCATTATGCTCATGGCCAGGGGTGTTCCCGCGATACCTACGCCCGCTTCGTGAGGTTTCGGATGTGACACTCTTATCCCCTATATGATGCGCACTTTTTTTTCTCCTCCCGTCTCGCTCGTCGGCCACATCGCACAGCTCTGTTATAGGGACAGATACATCGATTCTGTGTTTCGCTCGAAGGCGACTTCATGTGATGCCCACGGGCGTAACCAAGATCGAGGTCGGAAATTTTTTGACACTTGAGACAGATGCGCACCGTGTTTCAAGCTGTGCAAATAGGACATGTGCTTGGGTCAGTGCTCGAAAGAACACGCATGGTCCTGACCTAACGATCGGCACCACGTTGGGAGACCCCAAGGACCCGCGTTGCTGTCTAGAAAAGGAATGAAACGCCACGTGTGTACTTTTTTTTTTTTGGGAGGATCGATGGGGCTGTTCAGTGTCCTAGTACTTTGGCTGACAACCGATCGGGTGGCGCCACGGGCCATCAGTGTCCCGACACACCTCGCGCATTCAAAGCAGCAAAGCTGAAATACCCAAATGCGGTGTTTTGTGCGACAGCATTCAATCCTTGTTCATCTAGCCGTCATTCCCACTGCACACGCTTATCGTTTCATTCGTTTTTTTTCGGCCTACTCACAAAAGATGCTTATAAGTAGTCTCGGTAACCCAGTGTACCCTGTGGTCCGGGGGTACTTCGAAACATGACATGAGTGGGTTGAAAGAAAAAAACCATCGTTGCTCGCTCCTCTGGTGGACTTGCCTCCCACTGCTGGACTGCAAGTTCACGAGGATCTGAGAATAGTTCTGTGGCCATAGATGTAGATTTCCTTATCAGAGGATAACTTACATCAGCAAAATATCAATTGATATGACGTAAGCTAAGTACCAAAATTCCATTCGCCACAGTCCCACAAAGCAAGCGATTGAAAAGGTCTCGTCATATCCCCCTCTCTGGCACAGCACGATATCGATGTATCGAACTCGACCGGTGACCTTTCCCCTGTTTGGCGGATAGGACGAACGCATGCCGCATGGACGCACACTACAAGACTGCAACCGATTCTTTGGTTCATTTTCAAGTAGTATCGTGTTCATCTGAATCGAGCTAGTAACCTCCCGTTCACCTCTATTCCAGTTATTCAGATCGACACCCACCTGGTTCGTAGTCAGCCCAAGCCCAGAAGTCCGGACGGTTGTTTCGGATTCCACTACCGACATCGTTCGTACAGCTTGCTTGTTTACTTCCAACATTGCTGACGATTCTCTTGAACTCTCGGTGTGGCTGGCTTTACCTCCCGGGACTCCGCCTTGTGCTCAATTAGCTTCAATCCGGCCATCCCCGAACCAAATATTCAACAGCGATCGCAGCTAACACGAAAATCGGTCGGAAGATTGAAGGCGAGAGGACAGCATACCCACCCCCACCTCTTATTTCCTTCCCATTCCCGTTCCTCGATCACCCTCTGTTAATTTCCCCTAAGGTTGAGCAAATGGGCGAGATAACGGCGGGGATAGTTCCCCGAGCGGAGCGTGCCTTTTGAGACAGGTACGTCCCTGGCTCGATATTACATTCCGAGTCCCCGCTGGTGAGTACAATAAACTTCAGAGAGGGCACTCGATGCGGGTGCACATACTGACCGACTCGGACCCCGTCCTCATGTTTGCCCCGGGCATCACCAACCTAGAATATTGGGGTGAAGG
>JBBPKP010000581.1:0-11893 GCA_038089335.1 Boletellus aff. obscurococcineus | reverse complement strand
ACAGTTAGGGCAGACCAGCTCCGGGCATTCGTGTTGGGGATGCATCGGGCGGGGGAGTTGGCAGTTGGGGCAGGCGTATTCGGGACAGGCGGTGTGGGCGTGAGAGGGGGAAGAGCACTCGAGGCACGGGATAGGGTCCGGGTCGAGCTCATCGGGGCAGCGATGAGTGGGGGAAAGAGGTTCGTTACACCCTCCGCAGAGGGGGGAATTTCGGGCCTCGCGGGCCAAAGGGTGGTCTGCAGGGATCCTGGTGAGAGGGCGGTCCAGTCGGGAGACGGGGCGGCTGATCGTCGGAGGCGAATAGCGGCGTAGAGGAGGCGCGGAGAGGGGAACGTCTGGTGATGCCGAGTTGGTTGGGGGAACGGGGTCGGGGAAGTGGAGGTAATGGGCGCGTTCTCGGGGAGTAAAGAGGGCGAGTCGGTATCGGAAGAGAGGATAGAGTAGGTTATAGGGTAATTCGTTGATGATATCGACAATGCCAACGGAAAGGAGCCCATAGAAGGTGACCTCTCGTCCCGAGGCGACCCATTCGAGAGTTCGTTCGAATCCTTCATCCTCAGCAATAGTTTCCCGACGGTCCGGGTGGTCGGCGACGGCAAGGATGAGGCGAGTGAGTTCGATGTGGGTTACTGCCAGGTCAATGGCTCGTCTAGTGAGCCGATGTTCGGTGACTGCAGGTAAGAAGAGGATGTGAGCGAGAAGGGCGGGGGAGGAAATGATGTCAAAGATGAATTCGCGCTTATGAAACGGAGGAAAAGATTCCAGTCGGAGAGGGATGGGATTTCGACGAGACGGGAGGTTCATTGCGACGATTAAGTGGTATAATGGAGAAGGGACCCACACCAGGAGGTCGCGAGAGATGACAAGGGGGCGTTCTGGGGGATTGTTCCACGGGAACGAGAGGATCTGTAACACCCACTGGGCGTTCCAGGAAGTCTGTACGTGTTCAGGGATCGGGAATGGGGCGATAGGATTAGTGTGGGTGGTAAGGGAAGGGTCTATGGGGAGTCGGGTGAAAGAAGGGGAGTCTTCGAAGGAGCCAAAGACGTCGTCAACCCAGGGAGTTCTTATGTAGTATTGGCAGGACGGGGGGGTTCTCCTGTTCCAGCGTTCCCTGTTCCAGTAGGGGTACTGCATTCCGCTGCTGTGTGAGCAATATAGGCAGCGTGCTCGCGTTCAATCTCGATCCGTTCCCAAAATTGCTCAAGGTGGGCGGGGTATCCGGGATGGTCGTGCGTTCCCTTTTTGACGGCACAAGAGTCGAGGGGGGACGAGGAATTCCAAGGATGGGGGGTGAGGTCAGGTTCGAAGTTGTAGACAATGGTTTCGACAACGACGGGGAGAGCCATTTCTGAGGGGGATCACTCATCTCTCGTTTTAAAAGGGACAACACAGCATTAAATTTCCCTTCTAATTCTGATCCGGCCACCCCGCGTCGTTGGCCTGGGCTGGGATGGGATTGATATAGTTGTTGTGTTCCCATGGCCCATTCGGGGAGAGGTTGATCTCCCAGCACCAGGCCTTCGACCTTCCTCCTCCGGTTGTCGTGACACGATTTTCGTGTCCGTCTTGGAACCGGGTTATCTCCACCGTTCCGGCCGTCCTCTCCGTCACACTGTACACTACTCTGATTACATGTCTCTCCATGAACTGCCCTACTAAATGGTACGCCAGGTACAGAGTACCCAGCGTGACGATGAGGAGGACGAGGGCAGGGACGGTGATGGTGATGGTGGAGGGAGACATGTCGAGTAGAGGTTGGAGTGGTGGGGGTGTGTGATGTGGGTGGCGAGGGGGAGTCGACGGTGGTTCGACGGATAGGGAATTGCTGTGGCCGAGAGGATTTATATAGGCGTAGAAGAGCCGAGGCACCGGTCAAGTTCCGTTCCGGCTCCCACGTATTTTCGGAGGACGGGTATCCCCGCCATTTAATGAGGTATTCTCGTCGGGTGGGAGAGCCGCGGTGAGCTAAGATGCCTTCCACTTCGTAGACTTCGTCATCGTTTATGATATCAGGCGGAGGTCGGAGGAAATTGGGGCCGTGTTCATCTGTTTCCGTATAAGGATAAAGTAGGGAGGCGTGGAAATTCGGGTGGATCTTCCAAGAAGCCGGGAGTCGTAATTTGTACGTGAGGGGAGATAGGACCTTTTCTATTTCGAATGGACCCAGCCGTCGAGGAGCCAGTTTGGGGAAGGAGTGGGTCATTTTCAGGTTAGAGGCGTCGAGCCATACTTTGGTCCCTTCCTTCCAAGACGGGGGTCTTCCCTTCTTCCGCTGGGCCATCTCTTGTTGAGCGAGGCGGTGAGCGGCAACGGCATCTTCCCTGGCCTTGTCGAGAATGGCTAGTCGTTCCGTAAGAGCGGGGATAAAAGTCTTTCCGATTGGGGGGTAGGCTCGGGGTTCGAAGCCCATCATGAGAGAAAACGGGGACTTTTTAGTTACGGAGTGGGTAAGCGCGTTGTGTGAGAATTCCGCCATCGGTAAGAGGTCGGGCCAGGAGGTCGGGTTGGCTTGGCAAAACATTTTCAAATACGTGGCGACTTCCTGGTTTACTCGTTCCGTCTCTCCGTCGGTTTGCGGGTGGTAGGCGGTGGAAAGGGCAACATCGTAGTTCAGTAGTCTGGCGAGTTCTCTAGCAAACGCGGAGGCGAATTGGGGGCCTCGGTCGGAGATGACCTTGTCATGTAGTCCGAATCGGGGAAAGACGTGGGAGAAAAATAATCTGGCCGTCTCTGCCGCGTCCGCGTTTACGTTGGTTGGAATCAGAATCACCCCTTTAGTAAGCCCATGGTCGACCACGACCAGAATAGCATTGTGTCCGTTGATGGTTGGGAGGCCGGATGTGAAGTCCATCGAGATTTGCTGAAAGGGGCGGGTTGCGTCGGAAGGGATCGGGGATAAGCCGGGTGCAGTCGGGTGGGTAATGACTTTATTTTGCTGACAAAGAGCACAGCCCTTGACGAAGTTTCGCACGAACGCGGCCATGCCCGGCCACCAATAATCCTGTCGTAGGAGAGATAGCAGACGGAAATATCCGGCGTGGGCTCCTGCCGGGGAGTCGTGGATCGCAGCCACAAGGGATTGCCGAGAATCAGGGGGAATATAAAGGCAGTGCTGAAAGTAAAGGAGATTATCCGTGAATTGCCAATCCTGTGGCTGTGCAAAAAGGCGGGAGGAGGACGGGGATGAGAGATGATTTAGGGCGGAGGCAACGAAGTCATCGGTGTGAGAGGAGGCAGCGATCCGTTGTTTCAGGGCAAGATCAATGGTGCGCACCATGGCAGCAGGGGTAAGGAGGGTAAGGTCCTGATTATCGGAAGAGGTGTCGGGTAGATGGAGGCGGGAGAGTGCATCCGCCGGTCCCATCGCAGATCCCGGGAGATGGTGGAAAATCAGGTCGAAATCCATTAAGAACAACATCCATCGTGATTGGCGGCGGGAGAGTTGGTGCGGTGATTTGAAATAGCTGAGGTTTTTGTGGTCCGTGTAAATTGTGACTGGGTGGGCAGTTCCGGTGAGATGATGTCGCCACTCCTCCAATGCCCGGATGACCGCAAGGAGTTCGCGATCATAGATATCATAATTACGTTCTTCCGGGGAAAAGGTCTTAGAGAAGTAGGCGCAGGGATGGAGGTCCCCATTCGTGTCCTTCTGCATGAGTACCGCGCCGCAAGCGCCGAGAGAGGCGTCCGTCATCACCCAGAAAGGGGCGGAATTATCCGGGAGGCGGAGGACAGGCTTAGATCGAAAAGCATCCCGTAGCGTGTTGAACGCGCGATCACACTCAGGAGACCAGTGCCAGATCGCGCCCTTTTTGGTGAGGGAGTTTAGGGGAAGGGCAATCGACGAAAATCCGGCGATAAATTTCCGATAGAAGTTGCAAAAGCCTAGAAAGGAGCGTACATCCTTTACCGTGCGTGGAGTAGTCCACTCATCAATAGCGGAGAGTTTTCCCGGGTCGAGGGTGATCTCCCCTGGGCGGAGGATAATGCCAAGAAATTCCACCTCCGAGACAGAAAAGGAGCATTTAGACGGTTTTAGGAAAAACTGGTGGTCAGATAGGCGTTGAAGGACCTTCCGAGTGCGTAAATCGTGCTCCTCCTGAGTGACGGAGTGGATGAGGATGTCGTCCATGTAGATGATAAGCCATCCCTCGGCGATTAGGTCTCGAAAGACATCGTCCATTAGCGCTTGGAAGGTCGGGGGAGAACCCGTTAGTCCGAAGAACATGACCGTAGGTTCAAACAGTCCCAAAGGCGTAATGAAAGCTGCCTTCCAGCGATCTGCAGGTTTAATCCGAACATTGTTATATCCCCATCGAATGTCCATTTTGGTGAAAATTTTTGATCCTTTCACCTTGTCTACAAGTTCGGAAATGAGCGGGAGGGGATAGGCGTTTTTGACCGTGAAAGAGTTGACGTAGCGGTAATCCTGGCAGGGACGAAGAGAGCCGTCCTTCTTTGCTACGAAGAAGAAGGGAGCGGCCTGGGGGGATTTAGACCATACGATCTTTCCGGAGGCGAGGTGTTCTTTGACAAATTCTTCACATGCGAGGGTTTCCTTTGGGTTGAGGGGATAGATTTTGGCGACTTTCGGGACGAAGGAGTCGGTGAGGACAATCTCATGATCATGTTTCCGTTCAGGGGGTAAAGTTCCGGGCGGGGGTTCTTTGAAAACGTGTTCGAATCCCCGACATACAAGGGGTAGGGGGAGTTCGACGGCCGGGTCTTTCTGGGCAATGGTTGTGGATATTGTCGTTTTCCGGACTGAGAGATCGGCGTCCCAGTCGTGGTGCATTCTTAGGTAGCGGAGGAGGTACGGATGATCGTCATCGTTGGCCAGGTTTCGTTCGAAAGGAGTGTCGGTGGTTAAGGATACCTCCCGTTTAGCCCAGTCTATCTGGGGGTTGTGCTTCTGTAGCCAGTCAATTCCTAGAATGATCGGGTCTTTTGCTGCATTGATCACATAGAAGTTCCGTCGCTCTTTTACTTCCCCGCAAGTTATGATTAGGGGAACGTAGTGTCGAATTAATCCGGCTTGGTTCTGCGTCCCGTCTACGTTTTTTGCGATCAGGGGGACTTTGAGTCGAAGGGGAGTCCATCCTCCGACTAGGAGAGTGGTTCGGTTGATGAAGCTCTTGGTTGCTCCACTGTCAATGAGGGCCAGGGTGGTAACGGTTTTCTTGCCAGGGTAAGACAGGGTCACAGATATCCTCATAGATCTGGGGTCGTCTTTAGATACAATTACACTGGCAATTCGTTCGGGAGAAGAAGCCGTTACTACTTCTCTCCCCAAGCAAAACCCTGTTCTAGCGCGACTCTCCTAACATTCGCGGCCGCGTTCTGCAGTTCGTCGTCGCCCGGGGAGAGGGCGATATCGAGTACCTTTGCTAATTCCTCCCGGGAGTACTTCGAGGAGGAGGCATAGGTATCGAGGGGGTCGGTGTGGGTGACTCGTGCTTTGGCCGGGGGCCTATTTCTCTCCTTCCGGTGGTTAGAGGAGCGGCAGCCCGGCTTCTTGCAAACGAAACAGAGGTTCTTGCGGAAACATTCTGCTCGTTGTTCGGGGGAGAGTCGGACAGCGTCAACGTCCATGGCGTTAGGGTCGCGCCTAGGAGTAGAGGATCCCCCCGGAACGTAGTACCCCTTACTATTCCTGAGTTGATCGAGTCTAATGGCATTCTGCTCGAAGTTTCGCGCCTGAGTCACCCAAGCTTTCCACGTGGTTGGTTGGGGGTTGATGGTGATCATCATCTGCGCGAGTCTAAAGTGTACTCCCTTTCTCAGGAGGTCGATCAGGATTTCATCATGACCAGTGTCCAGACCGCTTCGTCCTGCCGCGATTTCGAACGCAGCAATATATCTGTCAAAGTCTCCCAGGCGTTTCCTTAAGGGGTTTCGTTCCTTCGGATCAGGGTAGTCTGCCTGTTTGATATTGTATAACTCGTTTTGGGCGATCTCTTTCAGCCCCACTGGTACGAAAGACGCTTCGAAGGCCGTCTTAAATTGTTCGAAAGTTGCCCCGGTTACTTTGGGGTACCAGGTCTCCGCAAAAACGGCGGCCCTGCCGGAATTCATCTTATTGAGGCAGGTCAGGATCCTCTCCGTGTCGGAGGAATACAAAGTTTCATTCATCTCGAAATAGGCGATCATTGCCAGCATCCATCGATTAGCAGATTTGGGTTCCCCGTCAAAATCAGATGGCAACCCGGCTTTTAACTCTGTTCGCCGGGCTTCAAACACAGGGGGGATGGCTAAATCCATTTCGGAGTCGGGTTCGGAGTGCTTGGAAGGGTCTGGTTCGTTAATAGCGGGCAGAGGGGATGTCCCCGGTAGTGTTAGAGGAATGGCCGTTAAGGGGGTCGGTACCTCGGATAGGGGGTTTGTCTCAGGTTCGGTTCTGGGGGTATTTACGGGCGGAGGGGTGATGGAGAGTACTGGTGGGGCGGGTAGGGAGATTGAGGGGCTTCTCCTTTGTCTGGGGTTCAGCCGGGACTGTTCCCTTCGTGGAGGTGCGGGGGATGGGGACAAGTATTCCGAGTGGGAGGAGTGCTGTGAGCTGGTCGAATGTTCCGAGCTTTCCGAGTCGGATGACTCCGCCTGTCGTAGTCCGTATGACGTGTTGATTTCTTTCTAAGAGTGCCCTTCTGCTAAGTAGCAGGGGCGTCGGGACGAGCTAGATCTTTTGTTACGTCGACGTAAACGATCTCGCTGTCGAGCGTGTCCTTCAGCAGCGACACGAAGTCTGATAGAGGTCCTGGGGTCTCGAGCGATGCCAACACACTCGGAGTGAGAAGAGTTACGTGTTTAAACGTAGATCTAGCTAAGGAATACAAGTCGGCTACGATGGGTATTTATAGGGGGGAGTGGGGGAAGACGATCTGGGAGAACAATGGCTACCAGATTAGGAGGACAAAGGAGTAGTCCGTATAGAGAGAACAATGGTTACCATACAGGGAGGGCAATAGTCCCGCTACAGAGGGTCCGACGGGCCCTGCCGTCCGTACACGAGGGGAGGGACAAGGATTCCCTGGTGGGCGTTCACCGGGCGATAGTACACGGTCGAGAAGGAAGAGTCGAGGGAAAGAGAAGAAAGTGTAACATTATGATTTCTTTCCTTGTTGGCCCCCTACACCTTATGGTAATCCTCTATGTCGATTACTCATTGGAGCTTACTCTTCCTTCCGATGACTTCGCTCTGCTTGTCATCCTTGATTACCCTTATCCTTTTCTCTTTTGTTCCCTTAGTTCCTTTCTTAGCAGATGGTCTGTGCACCCATCCCCCTAGTATATAAACCCTCGCATCGCACTCATGTACTTCATACTTGATCTATGCAATACAAGCATTCTTGAGTGTCACCTTGTCCCCTTGAGTCCCACTGGGAACCCTCTATGTCTAAGCCTCTTCCTAGGCTTATCCTTCAAGCTTCTTTGTAGTTTATCTTGGGATGTTGTCCCACCTCATTATAAGTGTCCTCCCCAAGGTAGACCCTTGTCTCATCCACTCTTGTTTTGCTTTCGCATAACAAATGGTGCATGAGGATATGTGATCTTTAATGAATGTATACACCTTGGGCCAGGTATACTCTCTGTGAACTAGCTCTAGTGTTCAGTTTTGGCCAAAATGACCAGAGAGAGGGTGATTGTGCTTATAGCAGAGCACATGGAGGTGGAGGTTGTCGGAGTCTGGGACATAGATCCTGCCATCAAGGCGAAGGAACCTATTGGAGTCAACAGACCACTGAGGGTTGGAGAAGTCAGAGATGTGGCGCTGGGCCATGAGGTCAGAAGAAAGGGCGGAAAGAAGCTCACTGTGGATCCAGTCCACATCAATGAGCATCGATATGTGGAGTGTGGGAGTGAGGTAATGAGTTGTCCTAAGGGAGGATGTGAGCTGTTCCTGTGTAAACACAGGATGGAGGTTGTGTGGGTTGGCATGAGCATAATCTCTATCCCCCTCTTTTTGGTAGACATCCCATCATCAAGTAAGGGCATCAGGTTTCATGCCAAGGCATCCAGGGCAGAAGTGGATAGCGAGATTGAACTGGCAGAGGAACTCCAACCAGCAGGCTTGGCGGCATATGAGGACCTTCGAACTAGAAAAATATTCTAAAATCTTATGGTCTGTCACTATGTCCACCAGAGTAGTGGAGCCCTCGAGGTAATGCCACCAGTGAGAAAATGCTTCGAAAATTGCCAATAGCTCCTTGTCATGGGTGTCGTAGTTTAACTCCAACATAGTCAAAATGTGGGAATAAAATGTGATGGGGCAGAGCAGACCATCGGAGCAAGTGATGGAGAGGATCCCCATAATTGTGTTATTGGAGGCGTCAGTCTCCACAGTGAGCAGAGCATCAGGCACCCAGTGAGTGAGAATCGGAGCAGAGGTGAAGGCAGACTGGAGGCGATTGAAGGCAGAGTGGCATTCCACAGTGAAATTCCCAGGAGTGTTTTTGTGCATGAGGCGGGTAAGGGGAATGACAATGTTGGAGTGATTAAAAATGAAGTGTGTGTAAAAATTGGCCAACCCCAGGAAGGACTAGATGTCCTTGACTTTGTGCAGTTCTGGCCACTCAGTAATGGCCTTCACCTTGTCCATGGACATAGAAAGTCTGTCAGTCGCAAGCTGGAAACCTAAGTATTCAACAGAGTCAGAGTGGAACTCACACTTCTCTGGCTTGGCATGAAGCCCATGCTGCCAGAGGCATCAGAGGACTTTGTGGACATGTTTTTTTATGCATTTTGAGGTTGGTGGAGTAGATAAGAATGTTGTCAAGATAGACAACAATGCAGACGTTGAGGAGATCAGAGAAGATGCTATTAACAAGCCTCTGAAAGGCCATGGGAGCATTAGTGAGACTGAAAGGCATCACACACCACTCAAATGATCCATAGCGGGAGTGGAAGGTGGTCTTGGAAGACAAGGCAGAAGTGTTGTTGGTGGGGGCAGAGGATTTGGCAGAGTTGGCACTCAAGGAGGTTGTCTTGGACTGACAATTGATCTCTAACTTTCACTCCCAGTAATGGGAGTCGATGGTCTGGGCAAGGAGGCAGAGCCCTTGCAGCATGGCAGGCTTGCTGATGCAGGAGATCTTGTCCTTGACACAGTCCAGAAGACCATTGTAAAACATATGGCAGAGAGCACCCTCTCTGTAACCACGGACCTGCAAGGCCAGCCAGTTAAACTTGACAACATACTTATTGATCCGTTATCCATTCTTCATCACCAGGTTATCCAACTGATGCTCCACATCTCTGACCAGATTGTGCAGACCAAAGTTGTCCTTGAGCTCTTTGATGAACTCTTGAAAATCATCCATCCAGTTGGGATGAGTGGCAGGGTTGGCAGAGTTGAGGAGGTCCAGCTCAAACTATTCCAAGGCAGTACCCTTAAGGTATGACTGTGTGAAGACAACTTTTGTTTGGTCTGCCTGGAAGGCTTTGGGCTGATGCTGAAAATTAAGTTCGCATTGCACAAGGAAGGCATGGAGCTTCTTCAGGTCAGACCTGTCAAAGATATCTGGCTTGTGGACCTTGGTCCATTGGGAGGTGGAGTCATGCTCTGAGTTCAACTTGGTGAGGGCTTGGATGGCCTACACCAGGGCAGTGAAAAGATTGGGAAAAGGAGGCAGAGTTGGAGGGCAACTGGTGCTGTGTGAAAACAGGGGTGGAATGTTGATGGGCAGGAGTGGAGTGGAACATCCACTGCCATCTTCATCTGAAGGGTCAGGGTCATCTCTGGGGTCGGATGGATCACTGGAGGGGGGCGTAGAGTCATGATGAGAAGGGACAGGAGTGGCAGGGCAATCAGGGGTGTGTAGCAAGCCTGTATGCCGACTGGTAAAGGAGAGGAACTCCCCAAAACTGGTGGAGAGGTGGAGATTGCCTCTGGGCATATTTGGTTCTTTGGCCTGCTGGGCACAGGCCTGGGCACAAGTCTGAATAATGCTACAATGTGCCATAAAGGGTGTGAGAGAGGACTGTCACAAGAGTGAGTTTGAATATACTGTCAAGTCTAACACCTCCGCTTGAACTCCACTCTGTCAGGGCAGCAGAAAGCAGGGTCAGAGGTTGGGCATAGTTGGAGATGGAAGGGAGGGGTGAGGATGTCAGCTTCAGGTTGTGTCCTGTGCTCTTATGCAGTCCCAGTCCTCATATTTGGATAGAAGTCCGGACAGGGGGGGGATGGACTACAACACTAGGGGACAAGTCTGACAAAGTGGAGGAGTGAGGAGGAGCAGAGAGAGAATGAGAGGAGGGAGATGAAGTTGATATTCGAACTGGGGAGTAAGTCCCCAGTGTACTACAGATTAAATACATAAGTGGAGGAACTAAATACTATGTGCTACATGTCTGTGACCACATGACACACGTCCAGTATCATATGATACATGTCTACTACCATATGGTGCATGTCACCAGGGTGACAGGTCAGCATGTATGGAACACCAAAAGGGAATTATCTATGTCACCAGTGAGCTGGCGACTGGAAGTCCAGAACAAAGCTAAATAAAGGAATGTCGGAGCAGAGTAACTACATTGTCAGTTGGAGGAAAGCGGAGGAAAGTGGAGGAAACTAGATATGAAGCAGAGAAAAGGTAAAATGGGCAGAGTTGTCACGGTCGTGACACTCCTCAGTCATCTCCCACACTTGGAGCATTGACTGAGGTATGATTTTGTTACTTGATACATCAGACCTAGCTAATGTATATATGTAGTGGGCTTCCTTGCCCTTTTGGCTAGTTTTTAACAGTGTGATCACTTGTGATCACCCTGGTAGCCACTCTAATCACCATGGAAACATATAGGAGAGCAGTGGTGCTCACAAGATTACCACTATCAAGCAGCATGGAGGTGAGCCCCACTTTTCTCAACAGCATGCAGATGCCCTGAAAGGCAAGAAGTGCATGCCCCTAAACTTGAGTGGAGATTCTAATGCACAAATTTTTACAGACCCATTTCTGCAACCTAAGAAGCCCTAACAATAGTACATTTCACCTGCTAACCCTTAGCTAACCATTGGCAGGGAAGCCCCTTTTACAATACAAGTATGTTACCAGGGCTAGCACTGCCTTCACCTTCAGAGTCGCCACGATCCCTCTACTCTCAGGGCAGTCAGAGCAAAACATGGAATCAATATCGAGCAATTCAGTCTTGAAGACATTGGTATGTCGTCTAACATATCATATTTTGCTCTCTAATTTCCCTGAACTATCTTAGACTGGAAAGAGTATGAGACACATGTTATCCTGCCAAACCTTGAAGGCTCCGAGTTTTCTTACGACATTGAAAATATTGACAATAAAGAACTGCAGAAAATTCGGAGAGATGTGGTGAAGTTTTTCAGTGAACCTATCAATCATGATCGTGGTAAGTGCTTTCCTTCCTTAATATGTCCTATGAAGTCATACAACACTTGTAGTTGCCAACGAGCTGAAAAAGATGAAGGAGAGGCAAGCATCACGGAAGGATTCAAAACAGTCTGAAGACAGTGATGCTGAGGTCAAGCAGGAAGTTGGCGGTGAGTGCACGACATACTTATATGTCTTATTCTTATCATTTGAAACCACAATCAGGTGCCTCTGCCTCAACACGGGTCACCCAGACCAATTCCAGTAAGTATTCTGTTTTGTATTCTGTGTTTTGTATATAAGCTGTGTTAACCAAACCTAGAATTGGACACTTCAATGCCAGGCCCACCGACTTCCGGTATGTTCAATTTCATTGAGTATTGTTGGATGTGAGCTAGCCATGGTTGTGATGCATCTAGGGTCACAGAGCTCCGTCCCCCCTCCCAATCAGATGGCACTCAGGTCCAAGCGCAAGCGTGATGAAGCCGAGCAGGAAGAGGTGGAGGATGTTTATATGTGTGAGAATTAATGAGGCCCTCACT